>WOGP01001082.1:0-20480 GCA_015342065.1 Leptinotarsa undecemlineata | reverse complement strand
AGTACAGCCCTGTCAAATTCAGAAAATCTGATTCGGTTCTCAGCTGTTTTCCTCATTTTCCAAACAGAGGCGACACACACTGTCTTCCGACAGTCCAAATCTCTGCATATGATGATTCAAATGACTGTGACCTGTGAAAAGGCCTGTTATACATCTCAGTTCTTCTCTACTGTAGTCCTACAACTGTTTGCTGTCAAGCTTCGAAAAGTGAATAAACGTTTTGGAGTGAGCCAATCCTGGAAGATTCTGCCAGAAGTCTATTAATTTTTTTTGCCTTCCAGGTGTTCAATGGTTGTTTGGCAAAGCCTAAAGCGATGTCAATGACAGGTTCAATGAAGCTGCTTGTAGCACCCTCCTTTGCAATTAAGTCATCAGTTTCATTGCCTAACATGGCCAGAAAACCAGACTAAAGACAAACTGTTAAGTCTTTCTATCGAAGAGAGTCTTTTTTGGCAATTGGCCAATTTAGACGTTGCTCGGTAAGAGCCAAGAGCTTCCAACGCCGCTTAACTATCCGAGACTATGCCTATTGACTTATGTATGAGGCTGGATTTTTCCTATCTCTCCGCACACTATTGGATAACGTACATTTATGCTTGAAATACAGTCGCATAGGTTCCTAGGCAGGTCGATGTCTCTGTCCTGGTTCTGCGATTGAAAACACCTGCACCAGAACCTGAATGTTTTGATATATCTGTGAAACATCAACTATCTGCTCTTTATTTCCTTCTCCCGGAGGATCCAGTCCTCTCTACTCGGGAACAGTACTATATAAGACAGTTCGTAGTTGACAGTTGGAGGCATAAACTCAGAAGTCATTTCCAGAATGCTGTGACTTCCAGTGTCAACCAGCAGTCTGTTGTATTATGCATTGAATTGATTTGTGCAATTGCAATGTGTACAAGTCTGTATGTAATCCATCTAGCCTCTTTCCAGAAATACGTGGAGAAGAAGTTAATCTAGAAATATCTCCATAGCTGCTGATGGTATGGTACTAGTGGCATCACTGTTGGCCATACGAGCCTGTCTCTATAAGCCAGAAAGCTTCGCATGCGCCGTTTTCTGTAAAGCCTTCGCTCGTCAGGCAATTGTTCCTTAAGTGATCATTGGTCTGACAATCATTACATAAATCAAATGGATTTGTTTGGGACCTGAAGTTTCACCACAAATCTTTCAATATTTCCACAGGGATGGCTTTGTGTAAAACTTTTTCCAAGTAAGCGTTCCAGGTGAGTTTTTTCATCAGAACAATGCCAAAATGTTTCACATCCGTTCCAATTGGAATGACCCCACCATTGAGAGAAAGTGGCGTTAAGTTATCTAACAAAATGTTGGAAAATGAAAAGTTGGAATTGAGGACAGTGGCATATAATATATCGGTCAAACTGAGCGAGTCACTGAAACTCGCTTCAAAGAACACTCTACGCAAATCTGAATCTAGTGTTGCTCGAGAACGGTTATGAGATGGATAATATTCCCAATTATTGGGATCGATAAATGACACTAATTTTTCTTTGTGCTTTCGAAAGTCTACAAATAACAAAGTGCAACACGAAAACTATGAACAGTGACAAAGTTCCCATTCCAAACAGTTCATTGTTTATCTTCATAGGAATTGATTTGTTGAAATTAACGGGAAATTCTACATGAAAATTTCCCGCAAATTTCTATCCGAAATAATTATACTGTCTGGACCCAATCAGGATCGATGAGGAGTTCTGTTATTTTAAAATGAGTTATGAATTGAAGAAATCTTTTGGCAAAAGTCCAAAGTAGTTTGACTGTTCTGAAATTTCATACTAGTTATTTGTACACTGGTGAAGTGATTTTTAATGAACTAAGGGTAACGATTGGCAATTGTTCAACGGGTAAGTTTATTGGAATTTAACTGTGTATCGAACATTGGAATTAAAAAGACTTCAAAAATAATATGAGTATATACCTTACCAGTAACTGAGAAATATTTCGTAACCTGTAATGAATGCTTGTAACACAATGAAGAGAAACAACAGTGATATCAACAGCAGTATATGAGATCCGCTTCTGAAATATTTCACATATAAACTACCAGATAACTTCCCTTTCTCTATCAGTTCTTGAGTTTCCTCTGGCTCTTTCTCTTCGTTTTTTTCTTTCGATAACTTCTACAAGTGATCCGAAAATTTGACTCCATATTTTACAAATGCATTGTCTTACCTCGGTAGATCCCGTGGAGTTCGGTGTTTTTCTCTCCAACCCTTTTTCTGTAATTTCATTATCTTTTTGTGTACCTTGTTCTTGAATATGTTCGAGAATATTGTCTGACAACTCATGAAAATTACCGATGGTTTCCACTTTGCCCTGAAACATATTTCAGTTCAAAAAGTGAATGTCATAAATAAGTGGAAAAATAGTGGAAAACATCGAAAATCTAGTGACACACGGATTACCAACTATTCACACTCAATGCCAAATTCTGAAAGGATATCTCTGCGGAAGCGGATTTGAGGAGTCTCAACTAGTATCTTCAATTTGTGAAAAAAAACTTCCCGGCTATATGTGGTTTCCTCTCTGCCCAAAATAATTTTCCAAAATCCAATAACTGATGTATAGTTTCTTCTTTTCTTCAGCTATTATCCACAAAAATAATTCTTGATACCATATGATGATAACATAATAAACAGAGTTCTAGAGGCTAAATAGGACTCATTTGTAATTATGAGTATTAGGTACAATACACGCTTCTTTTTCCCATGGTTGAGAAAATAGTGTTGAGCAAGAATTGGAATATGACTATTTGATCAAAATCGGATATAGTTACAAGTACTTCAATTGAACTTATCACTATTTTTCGGTGAATTTCATTAGTTCGCACTTCCATTGTCTTATGTGATATGGTTTGAAATCTCTGATGATGTATAGTTGATGATGCCTAGATCTTCAATAGAATGGTTACTCCAAAGTGATGGTAGAACATACTTTGGTTAAAAGACAGCAAGAGCCTCGTAAGGAAGAAAAACCGTCATAACCTGTGCTTGCACTTCCCTACGTCACAGGATTTTCAGAAAGGATAATAAGAATTGGGTCCAAGTACAACATCAGAATCTGGTTCAGAACCGAGAATACCATTCGTAATAACCTCTCGAAAAACAGGCCACCTAACGCGGACTGCGATTCCAAGAATAGCATTTACCGGGTACCCTGTGATTGCGGCAAATCCTATATTGGTGAAACTAAGAGGCCATTGAAAGTTCGCATTGCGCGATTATAAGAAACATACACAGCAAGGAGAAACTAGCAAATCGGAAATAGCATAGCATGTTTGGACTTATTAACATAACATCAAGTGATCCCAAGCTGAGATCATCCACAGGAAGGAACATTGGTTTAGGAGAAAATTCAAAGAAGCTGCATACATGTTGTCCAACGATGTATTCAGCCAAGCTAGTGTAGAGATACACAACATATGGAAACTCATAATAAAGCGGAAAACTGTAAACTCCCGCCTCCCGGTAAACCAATGAAGCGGCAGAGGGAAGGAGGAATAGGTGAAAGCACTCGAATGACCTATAAATAGTCAGATCTCGGTGGAATAAGTCCAGTTATCACCCGAAGACGATTGTCAATAATAACAATCGAAACGTCGTGAAGTAGTTTGGCTTGGAATCTTTTAATTTCTTACTACTCAATTCATGTCACGAAAGAGTTGTATCTACTCATGTCACGATGACAGTGCGTGATTTATTACGAGTTATACGAATCTTATTTGACTTGAAAGATAAAGATAGAGAAGTAGAAAGCCAAAACCTCACTTTCCCAGGAAAATGAACCTATATGGAAAAAGAGGTGAAAATGTTAAAAGTAATTCACTAATAAATATTTATAATGAGAATATTTTTAAATACAATGAAATGAAACCGGAGTTCTCGAAGAATAATCTCAAGTGTAAGAAAGCATAATATTAAAATATTCCTTTGCTCTTGCTACTACGGTTCTTAACGACGGTCTATTCCGAAGCCAATCTTCGAGATCAGCCGCCAGCCAATTGCACCTATGATAGCAATTCACTACAGTGATGCCACTACTTGTCTGGAGTGTAAAACGTTAGAGTTTTCTCAGAATTCCATGAATGGCGTTTTCTTTTTTCCCGTTATCCCCTGCCAGTCTGCGCATTAGGCCATGGCCTATGGTTGATCTCGGCCAGAAATAATTATATGGGTAGACAATAACTGTTATTACAAGTGATCTTGTGATATTGTAACTATTTTGATTGTTCGAGTAATTCGATTTATGTAGGTCTCCACTCTTGAATTCATAAGTTTAACAACCCCAGAAATCTATACTCTCCAGTTATTCGTCCCACCCTTATTCGTTCAAATATCTAGCTTGATTACCTATAGACTCCCTATAAAACCTCGTTTTCAGATGTTTTTTTCAGTTTTATACTTGATTGGAAAAAGTCTCTTCATTCATCACATTGAAGCGACATAAGAATAAACAATGTTTCATATTTGGGTTCTGTTTTCATCTAGTTACCTTGCAGTAAAAACTGCAGTCAAAGACACAAGACCAGTGTCATTCAGCATGTTTAAGCTTGGCTTTGTGATGAAGTGTCTTGGGCTCTAGGTTTTCCCTAACCTCCTTTCGGGAAAAACCGAAGGCGAGAAATCAATGGACAACTGATAATATGTCCGAAAGAATACAACGAATATTCAACAGAAATTATCTTCAAACTATTACAAGAAACAAGTGGGTGTGATATAAAGATGGAAAGGGAAACGCAATAATTTGATCATGAGTGCAGTATCTTTCGGACAAATCAGACTCTGTGTTTCTGAAGTTTCCTTTTCTTTCCTCAGTTCAATTTGATTGACTTCATAATTATGAAAAAATAGTTAATGAGGTCGACCAAAGTTGTTTGAAGAATGGGAAATGAGAATATAAAGGTTTTACAAAATCCTTCATCTATAGTGTTTCTAATATTTTGAGATGAAATCAATCAAGAAAAACCATATATAGTTGGACCTTCTACATTTCCAAAGATTACCTGAACTACTCTTGGTGAATTTTCAGATGGAATATTGAGAGACAGAAAAAAAGCCGGAAAAAAAATCAAAATTACTACAGAACCGCTCTGAAAATAACTAACTTGTATAAGAATGTAGGTTTTCACGGCTGACGTCAATATTTTCAATAGTTTCCGAGTTTGCCGTGATCTTCTGTGTTTATAATCTTCAAAATGTTTCGACTGCAACTGCGGCAGTTATCTTCAGTGGCGTGGTCGAAATACTCTTCTTGACGTATCAACTGAAACTCTTGGAAATGTTTGGAGATTATAACCACCAAAAAAGACCACGGTAAAACCTGGAAACCATTCAAAACATAACTAGCTTGGCCTCTTTAGAAGATGACTGATTAGTAACTTCATCTACTAATGACGCCAACTAAGTGAAGTGCACGTTGAAAATGGTATTGCAATTCTGGTGTTTGTAAAAAGTGATGGCTTTGGATATTATTCGTTATTCTTCTGGAACTCACATTATTGAGGACGATGATCATGTCAGCTTGTTCCAAAAACTGGATCTGGTGAGTAGCCAATATTCGCGTTTTTCCATCCAAAAACATTTTGATACAATTTTCAAAAAGTTTTTTACCGACATGTGTATCCACGGCTGATATTGGATCATCAAATAAATATATATCTGCCTCAGCGTAAACGGTTCGAGCTAAACTAATTCTGGCTCTTTGTCCTCCACTTAGGGAAATTCCTCTCTCTCCAACTATGGTTTTGTCTCCATATGGAAATTGTGCCAAATCTTCTGACAAAGCACATGCATTTATTACGTCATTGTATCTGCAAAAAAACATTCATTGAATATTATCTGCCAAAATGTAAAAACACGCTATGCAGCACATGAAGGGATGTACTTGAATTACCAGTGGAATTTAAATTTTGTTGTCATAGAAATCCACATCGATTCGAACGATATTCGTATCAATGTATAAATAATGACCGTTATCACTTAATCATACACAAATTTATGCAAATCTGGACACAGACAATCGCCCGAAAATTATTGACTCCTCTCAAAGTTATCTATTACAGCCAAGTTGTTTCAATCAATTGGGAAATTTTTTTATGGACAAAACACGAACACTACAGAAAAATCCTGAAGGCGCTCCAGGAGCGCCTCGATGGAGATTGAATCCATTTAGAAAAACTTTCTCAGGAAGTTTATTTCACAAAAACATAGTTCTTCAAATGAAAGAAATCTTGAAGTGTACTGACTTGAACCTCACTTGAACTTTTTTTGTGAAAGTATCTATAGAAGAGAGATAAACCTCCAACCTCCCTTCGATATTCCAGACTATCAAGGTTGCAAGTGATGTTCACGTTTCCAATCAGGCAGATGGCTCTTTTCTGGATGGAATCCAGCAGCTTCAGCTCCATACATGAAAATAATACTCCAAAACATGTTTGATCTGGTATTTAAAAAAAAGTTGCTGAGGAGTGTACAGTTTTCTAGTTCTGAACAGTGTTCCAACAAAGAAGCAGCCTTTGTAATTCCAGTGACATGATGGTGCCAAGATATATTGGTGTCCTTTTTTAACCCCCAACAAATCTATCGAAGCAGA
Organism: Leptinotarsa undecemlineata; assembly: GCA_015342065.1. Classification (NCBI taxonomy): domain Eukaryota; kingdom Metazoa; phylum Arthropoda; class Insecta; order Coleoptera; family Chrysomelidae; genus Leptinotarsa; species Leptinotarsa undecemlineata. Next base: position 13,865 of record WOGP01001082.1, on the reverse strand, counting down.
AAGCGGAATCGTCTGTCCTGTCATTATTATATCCGGAGACCTTCATCTTTTTGGAAAAAACTGATGCCTGGGTTCAACTTGTATTGAATTGCACCTGGTTACTTCCACCCCAATTCGAAATCACTTCTAGATCGTCATTAAGATATGCAACTTCCTGCTGCAGCCAATCTCCTTGAATCCAAATGAATGACAAGATAAATCTGACGAAACACAGCAAATCAATATTGGATTATTCATATAATTACGTAGTTAATATTTATAAACAAAAACGGTTCGAAAAAAGATTAGTAGCAGCAAACTTATTTGATTATACAAATTATATTCGGAAAAACCTTGACCCTTAAATTCAAATATATACTATTTACGAGGAATTCAGTAAAAGGCTTCTGAGAAATGTGATGGTTCATTAGTGTTCAAAATTGCTGAAGCTGATGTTCAGTGCATCACTGATGATCTTAGTTGGGTAACCGTTGTCAGACGGTATGTATTGGAAGCTTTTCGAATTCAGAAACGTGCTGTGAGAATAATGGATGATGTACCATATAATTCTTCATGCAGAGAGTTAATCAAACATTTCAAAATAATGTGCGTTACTTCTATCTATATATACCAAAGTCTCCTAGAAATACATGAAAGTAAATCTGAATTAATCCAGAACCTCAATATCCACAACTATAGTACTAGGGATGCTGAACATCTGAGACCTCCTAGTTACAAACTTGTTATGACTCAACGCAATTCTCTTAATTTGAATTGTTATAATAAATTACCGAGTGACTGGAAAAATCTGAGTTTTCTGTCTTTCAAAAATATTGTAAAAATCACCTAGTGATTACCAATTACTACTCGGTCAACATATTTTCAAACTATGCTATTAGTGATTCTCAGGTATAGCACTAACCATTTTAGATTTCAGGCAGTCCCGTTCTGACATGTTAATTTTAATTTGTAATCAGTTGACGTGCACAGTCACGATGTATTTATTGATTTTGTTTTATATACATGTGATAATGTCGATGATATACACAATCATGGTGCCCAATGCTCGTGATATGTGTTAATTATGTGTTAAGCATAAGTTATTGTTAATTATATTTTTCATGTACTTATATTGTGACTTGATACAAATTTATATATACATATAAAGTGGTTAAATGAATGAATTGAATTGACAAATTTGGGTCTACTACTCTTCAACATTTACATAAATGATATTTCAGAATTTGTCCAGTTTTCCAATTTTCTCATGTACGCTATCGATCTGAAAATAATCCTTGCAGTCTTTTATTTGAATGATTCTCTGTTAATATGAAAAAGCGTAACATATTCATGGAATACTGTAAAAATAATGCGATTTGCCAAAGACTTCACAGATGTCATAGTATTACATTTCGATTCATTGAGATTCTACTCATCCGTATCAACACAAAATAGCATGATAAACTAGAGTTTCATCCCGAAGTCAAACCGTTATTTTAACACCTCGACACGTGTTTCGATCACCAAGTGATCATCTTCAAGAGGAATATTGAACAAACAATGCATCACAAGTAAAAAATAGCATCTTATAATATCATAATTCACAGTCACAGTCTATGTTCTTTTATCAATAGATAATTTTAATAAAGAATTCAATATCATTAGGCAAATTCTAATAAAAAACGGATTCAAAGCTGAATTAATAGACAGAAAACTTTCTGAAAAAGTCTATACGTGGCGTTGATAAGTTAGATAATGTGGCTCAGGATGTGGAGTTTATTTCAGATCACTAAGCCTAAGGATTAAGTGGGAAATGGGAAAAAATACCAGCGTGATTCAAACAGAACTGGCTGGTATCTCAATCGCCGCAAAAGAAATAATCAGGAAAGGAATTTATGACAAAAACATAACAATCTGCACTGATAGTATGAAAAACCCTATTAGCCTTGAACAGATAACGTGTTACCTCAGTGCTAGTAGTAGAGTGTCACCAAGATTTAGCCAAAGCCTCGGTAGATAATAACATTAACCTGAGGTAGGTTAAAGGGCAATCCACGAATAAAGGTAATGCTGACTCTTCAGCCGAGGAAGCGGCTGGACTGAGACTTTTAGAGCCCAGTGACACGGGTCCTAAAATTCTTAGTGCTAATGACTTCGACAATTGCGGATCTAGCCAAACGTCACACCCATGCTCAATCCCTAAAGAGATGGGATGGAATCTGAAACCTACGCTTACCAGTTGTATTCCTAACTGGCAATTGTCAACTAAAGAAACACCTCCATATCATGGGGCTAGTGAACACCTCTATGCAGGATGTGTGAACACGAAGATGAAACTGTCAGACATATCTTATGCGAGTGTTCGTAGTTATCATTAATAAGGGAGAGTGGTTCGGTTCGAAATCATAATTAAGGAACTTCAAAATATTTTAGACAAACAACAGAAAGCGTGACTAAATTTCATAAAAAACAATATATTAAAATTGCATATAGAATAGGTAAAATGGTGGGAAAGTTTGTTGAAGATAAAAAAGACAAGACATCCAAATTCCAGAAATTAGCATATAAATTAAAGTGTTGAACTTGTTCCTAACGTATATATTGATCAAACTGGAAGAACATTTGAATAAAAAAACAAATTCAACATATTCAAGTCATCTTTTAGGAGAAAATCATATTTTCAATGAATATTTCGAAATTTTACATGAAGGAAATAAAGGTTTGAAGTTTAATCATTTGGAAGTAATGGAAATAATAAATTTGAAAATTCAAACATTTTACTGAATTACCAACTGAATTTAAATAGAACACCATTGTTGAACTAGTTCCTTGGAAACCAATAAAGTATTATTATTGATGTAAAATTGAATAGTATGTTTTAGATTATAATAATTGAGGAGGTCCCTTAGGTATATGAAAGTTGAGTGAATACTTTAGACAATTATGATCTAATAAGCTGATCAGGTAGTATCAATTGTGATAACGTGGGATATATAAATATCAGAGTGAAGAATGAATTCTAAATACATTTTCCCTACTAAAAAGCTACTGTTTTAGTGAAACATATTGATTGAAGTTTGTGGAAATAAAATCGTAGGGTGTAGTTTATGGAAAAATGATACGTTCCGTCGAAATATTCCATAACATTTTGATTTCAAATCAGGATTCTCATTGATTTGGCTGTTATTTGATAAAGATCCACAGTAATTTCAAAAACTACACCGGAAATGATTTGATCTTCACAAACTTTGTTTTCAAAAATATTACATGTTTTGCTATCACTGTAACTTTTTCGTAGTAAATGACATACTGAGAGCTAATTTCATTATATACTCTAATTAGTATACACCCCATAAGTGAGATATAGCCTTCGAGGTACTTTTTTGATCATAATTACCTGAAGCATCTACTCAACTTTTATATACCTCAGGTACATCCTCATTTATGATTACCCAGAGTATATTATATAAATTCTACATCAATAATATCTCTATGAAGACTAGGACAACATCGGTTGCTGAGAAAACAATGTCAGTATTGGTGATCTATTTGATCTAGTTGATTATTTAGCAGAACTTTTGGGTTCATTGATTTCCATGGGTGCCAAATGATTTTTAGTTTCAAACCTATATTTTCTGTGAGTGAAATTTGGAAATCTCCGTTAAAGATATGATTTTATTTCAGAAGATGATTCGAATATTTCGAACTTGTTTTCTCAATTACATAGTTCATATGATGATCCTGGATGCGATTCCTCAAAGTTTTGCCGATTTGAATAATATATACCTTGGGACAAGTTCCACAATTCAATTTGTGTACTCCTGATTTCTCGAATTTTACTGTTATGTCTTTATTATTTCAAGCTAACTTCCCCTAAGTATTACCTGTTCTATATGAGATTTGTATTCAAAAACTAAACCACTTTTTCTGTTGTTTGTTTAAAATATGTTGAAGCTTTATAATTTTCTTTATCCTTTGATGCTTAAAGGACTATATTCTTCATAATGAATTACTCAACGGAAAAAGAATGCCTTACCGTTTTTCCTGAAACGTTTGTCCAAATAATATGTTGTTTCTGATATTTGATACGAATATCCATGGTTCCTGGGAAGCATACGATATTCGTCCTTTCAAGTCCATACTTCCACTTTTCAAAGGCAATTCTTTGAGTATCATCTGTAGGAGAGAACTCTTTCCAGATCCAATATTCCCTGCAATACAACACAGGCTACCTGGTTTGATCTTCAAGTTTAAATTCATCAGTGTATCCTTTGCTGGATCTGGCAACCAACTCGCGCTAGCATTCTCAATTGTTATTATTCCTGTTTTTTCGTCATCTGCTATACTCTTTGTGATTGTCACTATATTTTCTTCCAGAAGCAAAAAATCTTCATATCTCTTCATTGTGACTTTAGATTCTGAATACACACCGAGTGCCATTGGAAACATTACGCACATATACGTTTGGATGGAGTTTATCATTTGGATTAGGAAATACACTACTTCACTGGTGGGTCGAATTCCTATGAGCACGTTTATCATGATGGTGAGATATAGGTTCAAACGACCTATGGTACTTGAAACGGTTGATATGCTTCCTTTGATATATAAACCTTTTCTAATATATTCAACTTCGTTTCTGAAAACAAAAAAATAACAGTTTTTGTTGCAGATATCAATTAATATCGAATTCCAATTGTGTGTAAGAATATCTAATGTACTATTGGGAAAAAAGTTTTGGCTTTCTTCTTCTTCATCTTTGTACAAAAAATTGTGAATCTTCCGAAGCAAGGAAGAAAACAATCAATTTCAAAAGAAACTCTATATGAGTATGTGTAGATGTGAAAAATTAACTTTCAGGCGCAATAAAGGAAGTCTCTTATTCCGAAACATCGAAAGTCCGTCTTTGAGGGTGACAGTGTTCTATGTAAGTAATATTTTGTCTCTTCCATATACTGTATTGTGTAGCAATTCTGTGAATGAAATCTTATTGAATTCTATAACTATGCGAAAACGTATTTTTTGTGTAATTCAATGTTCGTGTAAAAGTAGTTGTTGGGAAAGTATTTTTTTATTTCATGCCATTCAATGTTTATATGAAAGTAGTTATTTCGACAAGGGTTTTTCTTCCGTTTTGTGTCTGAAAGTTACTTTTTTGCATGAACTACATATTTTCGTATAGTGGTTATTTTGAAATTAGTTGTTTTTTTCCTTCTCTTGAAGATTCCCATATTTTTTTGTATAAACATGAAAAAGCAGGAAGTCGAATCCTTTTTTTCCAAAAAACTGATGTCTCCTAATGCCCTCTTTCAATTTATCTGATATATAAAATAAAGTCGTGATAGAATATTGCGTACCGAGTAGGATAAGAAACTTATTACCCACGAGCGTAGACAGGAATGGTACAAAATGATTGTTTGAGATTATAACTCTGGATAACAAACTCATCCAGTGAGTCAGTCAGAACTCAATTAAATGATTTAAAAATTGGTGACAATATTTCCTATAAATTATTTCATCAGGGTTCATTTTTGTTATATTATTTTGCTGGATTTTTGAAATAAACCAGGAGAATGTTTTCGGAAAACGAAGTTGAGTTTTTCTTCTCTCTCCAACTCATAAAATTTTCAAAATTATATTCGTATTTTTCTCTTGATTTTGCTGGCAGCAAAGTATTCATCGCAATATTTGTTTGCTCAGTAATTTTAGTGGGGTTGCACAGATTTGTTGATCGTTTTCATTAATTTTGAATTTTTACGAGATACTGAATGACAGCTTATAATTAAAACAAGAGGTTGTTGACTCACGGATATAACTAGATTCATTACCACAAACCCACAAACTTTGAATTTAATAAAAATATGATTTTTATATCGATATTACAGATAATTTGAAGAGAAAATTCACTGATTTTGGTTTTTGGACAATTGCATGTATTCATGAGATCATATATATCATTGTATAGTCTATCCATTCCCGGCATGGGACGTCATGGAACAGCAATAAAAATACGAGTACTACGAGGGGTATTCCTAATCACTACCCGGCAAATGGGAAATGTATATACTACCAGTGCTTTTATGTTCAAAACGTCCCAGGTACAGTCATAAACATTTCTGGCCTGTGGCCCCTTGTCGCCCAGATATTTGGTAAATGTGCTATCAAATATAGTTGAGGAATAAAGGCTCGGCTAGCTGGACTGGCTGAATACTAATAATTTGTCCGTTTCACAATCTTTCTTTATCAGTGCCTTGTGTTATTGGGGTTAGGCGAGGTAGTGAGTGGTTTTGCAAACCGACTTTGTCCGCTTTTTAATCTATTGTTGACAAATTAATTTGCAGGTGGTGTTTCCACTAGTTAATTACGGAAAAATCAATTAGGAAAATTATTATTTAACAAACAAAATCCACATCGAATCAAAAAACTTTAGGTATATAAACAGCTAACCCTTGTCTTTAGATTCAGTATCAATTTGCCTCTCCTGAAGATGCTAACCTTGTTAGTGAAACGCGCGTTGAGTGCAAAAATATTAGTGTGGTGTTGGGGTAATTGATCTCTAGAAAAAGTTTTGAAAAATCGGTTTTCAAAATCACTTACTACCTCACCTAACCCCAAGAACACACGGCACTGATAAGTAAATATTGTCAAACGGACAAAAAATTAGTATTCAGCCAGCCCAGCTAGCCGAGCCTTCATTCCTCAACTACATTTGATAGCACGTTTACTAACTATCTGGGCGACTAGCGGGCACAGGCAAGAAATGTTAATGACTGTACTCTTTTTTTATTGCCGTTTCAATTGGGAAAGGATAGACTATTTCTTATGGTTATATGAAGTACCTGAATGATATAGATAGGTGAGACGCGTAAAACATGAGTGGTATGGCAAAAAAAAGGTTATATTACTTCAAGTGAAATAGTCCGGGTTTATTTGGACAGACAGTCAGTAGAACAAATCACAAAAATATTGGCAAGTGAAATTTGTAATTTACACACAACGATCATGCGATAAAGCAAGTAAATTTGAATATTGGAGCATGAGTTGAGCCTTATAATTCCTTTACAGGCGCGGTGTTTCATTTTATCAGCCAAGCAAATAATATAATCCCTACGAACGCGTCAAACTCTTTGAGAGTCAATGGTTTCCATTCCTTCTGCTTGGTAAAATTTGTTTTATTCCATGTAACGGCTACCATGTTGGTCTTCCGATTCGTTTCGCTTATGATAATTCGAACAATATCTGCGGTGATCGGAGAAATAGACTTTAAAAGCGGATCATGAATCATGTTCATGTACATCGTCATGGTAGAAAAAAAAATTAATTGGACGATTACCAAAATAATTTTGTACGCTATACCATTCATTCTTTCTTTTTTTAAAATAAAGCGCCAACCCTTGAATCCATTAGGACAAAGGTAATGGATAATGATCTCATTCCAAAAATGAGCAAAGAGAAGTTAAGGAAAATAATAAAAGAAGATTTAAAATTTATATATGCCAAACGATCATCTCGTAAGTCTGTCTTAATAGAAAGATAATATATAGTCTCATGGCAACGGAGATACCTTCGCTCTATTAGAGAAATGCGTTCTGCTCACAAAAAGATTTATTATCTGGACGAAACGTGGGTGAATGTTGGTCACACAGTATCTAAGATCTGGCAAGATACTACTGTTACGCGGACCAACGGGTAAAGAGCAACGACTAATTGCCGCCCATATAGGTAGCGAGAGTGCTTTTTAGACGATAGTGCACTAATTTTTTCATCCAAAAAAAAACGGGGAATTATCACGAAGACATGGATGCCCAACGCTTTGAAGGATGGTTTGAATCCCTTCTTTCACGAGTCGAGCCAAATTTGGTAATAATAGGACATCTGCCAACTATGACCACCAGAAAAGCAGACATGCAGAGTTGGTTAGGACGGAAAGGAATTCCATTTTCCGAGGACATGGTTGAGGCCGAGCTCATGAGTGTCGTTGAACAGCATCGTGACAGATATTGCCAGCATGTGGGGGATGCAATAGCTCGTGCTGAAGCCATCACCGTTTTGAGACTTTCTCCTTACCATTGCGAGTTAAACCCGATAGAATTAATCTGGGGTCAAATTAAGGGTTACGTAGCTCGTGAAAACGTGACATATAAAATTTCTGATGTCCAAGAAGATTGACTAATGCTGTACCCCATGTGATCAATGAAGAAGAGAAAATGTGGAGATTGAACGGGATGGTAGACATTGTTTTCGACCAAATAATAATAGATCTAAGTGTGACTGGGGATTCCTTTGCGAACGAGTCAATGGATTCTGAAACTTCAGAACCATAACGTAGGTAATTATTTCTTTGCTTTGTAGTTCTCTTTCTATATAAAAGGAACATACTAACTATTTTGTAAATTTTTCTGTTATTTTTGAAGTTCTGTATTAGGCATAATAAGAAAATGTAATCAGTTTTACCATTGACACCAGTTAGCGCCACCTACTATAACAATTTTTAAGTACATAATTACCAATGTGTTTAAATAAATAAAATTATTATTTTGGTACGCCTCTGCAGAGTTGGTAAGAGGAGTATCCGTTGGTCAGTTCAAGTGCGACGGTGCTAATGAATCACCTTCAATTGAAAATTGTTATAGTATAGTTAAGAATAGAACTGTTAGATAGCTGGGTATTGCAGCAAGTACATGAGTGCTTAGTCCAAGCTTTCGGAAAATTTTATTTCCATCATCTACAGACTACATACTACAATAATATAAGTTGTACAGTAAAATAAAAAATATTACATGTTCACGACTTACAATTCTAAGTGATTAAAAACTTTTTTTTGAATATATTTTTTACAGACCGTCGTTGACATCATGTGTGCAAGATTCAAATGATCGAGTTTCAGGTTAGAATTTTGAAATATTACAGACTGACAACTGACATGTGGTAGAAGGTCTTGAATGTCACGAGGAGTACCAACTGTACTCTAGTTTCTAATGTAAAATTAGTTATGGTTAAAATTACTCTGATTAGGTTAAAATTGAGATCTGAGTATGTTCACTCTCCACAATCTAAAAAAAATATAATGGAGAACTTTGACATCTGTTGAAGACTTCTACATAAAAATCTCCATTATACATTTTTTTCAATTTCTTTGAGAATACCCATTAATGCCGATGAAAACTCCATAAAAAGTTACTTTCGTTTATCTACTGAACTTAAAAACCGAAGACAACTTTTGGCGAAATATATTTCCTACAATAATTTTGGTTCCTTTTGCAGCCTTTCTTATTTTCATTTCCTTTCATTAATAAGAGATTGAATACCTATGAAGATTTGTCCAAAACCCTCACTTTGTCGACAAAATTCAGAATGACATTATGCGATTCTAAAAAGCATCCCATACATTGTACTATGAGCTTTGTTATGTAATCAATATTGTTACATTTTGTTGAAAAGATATTATGAATTAGTTCAACAAATTGAGATACGGAGTTTCTAATCTTGACGTAACTTTCTTTGACTATTGTGAAACGCACAAAATTTAAGAAATTTGACATATAATCAAAATCTTTATATTGAGAAAAATGGGCTTACACGAGTTTCGCCTTCCAGCCAAATTTAAGAACTCCTCGACGAATTCCGTGCAGTAGCTGGATTTCTATAAATAAGGCAGCTAGCTGCCACAACTGCTTCTCAGTTAGATATTGAATGTGGGAGTGAAGCTTAAGAACTTCAAGAAATTAGCTGATATCCTGATATTGATTGATTCCAATTTTGAACGAATGTGAGCAAAACTGTCTAGATACTTTCAAAAATAACATGTTGGTGTCGTACCATAACTATATTTTAAATTTGAATGAGTGAAGTGATCCAGAATTTATGATTTTCTTACTGCTAAAGAGTTATGGTTATCGTTGGCAATTAGTGTAAATGTACCAGATTAGTCATACCATTAATGTAAAGTCTAGCTGCGACAACCAAAAAAAAATCCGCCTTCTTTTCATTCAGACAGTATAGGTGAGTAACTTTCAAGAAAAGCAAAGACAGTGTCACTAATGTATTCCTGGTCTGAACACCAAACTGTTTACATACTTTTAGAAATCTGGATATTATATCAGTTTCTCAATGAAATGTGATAATGTGGGTAGTGGATAGTATTGAGATCGGACTAACATTAGATGTAGCATTTTCAATCGACTTTGTACACATACCAGATTGTACCAATCCCGCTTGCCGCAACCATTAGAATAATTTAGGGCATTTTGTCAGAATTTTCCAGGCCGAGAGGTTGAAATACGAACGAAATATTGGGATTATTGAAAATCTCATTTCCTTATTATGTTGCTAATCTTATGTTACAAGTAATTCTTGGAGTTCAATATGGTACGCCTACCCCTCCCTTCAAACGGCCTCTAGGGCGTATCATTTATTCCACATAGCCAATTAACAGGCATATTATATTAAAAGAGAAAAATGTATTTTAAATACATTTACAATACAATAAAGTGAACAAGTCATCAATCATACATATTTAAAAAAAATATATTTAATATTTTTCTCCCACTTGTCTTGGAAGATATGGACAACTTTAAACCCATAGATAAAGACAAGTGACGTAATGTAACTTGTCAAAGAAAGAATGAATATACAAAAAACTAATTCTGAACCGCCCTTTCCGACCAATACTCAATTCATGCAGTAATCACGAAGTAGCACTACTTCGAATTACTCCATGCAAAATATCAATGCAAAATTGCGAAAACGTAACATAACGATAACAGAAAAATCCAACAAGAAAACTAACTGCGTTATATTTACCTGCACTTCCTTGTATGTAAAACTTTCAACAATTTTTCGTGATGCTTTTGAAATTCAAATGTTATTGAATATTTCGATGGCGTAGGAAATGCTCGGAGTTTTTATGGGAAAGTTTAGCTGTCGTGAGATGGGTGCTTGAGATATCGCATTATGTATATGGCTTGAGATGACTGCGTGGGAGTATTTTTTGTTGATTATCGAGAAAATTATTGATTTCGACTGTGTTTTCGCCTTTCTTTTATTTTAGATAAGGACAATCCGGCCACACTGTATTCTTCGGCTGACCAGAAAGTGGAAAAACAATTTAATAATAGTTTATATTATCATCATCAATGCACATCGGTTGAACATTTTTTTACAGTTTTCTTAATTTTTTATGAGTTATTGCAACACTTCGACAACGGTGCTAGATTCGGCTAGCTGGTCCTTTCGATTTAAAGAAAAAGAGTCCCACCGAAATTGATTTTTACAACCGAAACCGAATTTCGGCAACGGTCTCAGTCACTTATTGATAATCAACAAATCAACATAACAACCCATTATTTAGGAAAAAATATTAATTGCACCTTAAAAATACTTAAAATAGGTGAGGTGTTAATTTGAGTAGGTGTAGATTATTCTTTTCAATAATAATAATGGTTTTTCAAAAATATTAAACATAAAATTACTCATTTAAGTTGTTATCTAATATCAGAATAGGTACTTAATTTTTATGTAATAAACAAAGTAAATCACAAAGTGACTCAAGACATGATTAGGCACGTGGACGTGGAATATTGATTATATCTGGATAGCTGGCAAACAAATACTATAAGCCGGTGTTGATTTCTTCAACCAAGAGACAGGTCCCTTGCTCGAATCTGAATTCAGCGGCAAAGTGGAGCTTCCCGAACGATGAAGCAAAAATTTGGATTATGACTTACAGTTCTTTTGTTGAATTTTCACCCAATGTTATCAGCAATCGGATAGAAATCCCAGGACTCCTCGTCAAAATCGCCAGTAACCCCTCACACTAATTTCAGGGATCTTTCACACCTGGAATGAGGGACACATTTTCTCAGCAGAAAATCTCAGGACTTTAATTCTTGCATCCGACGAAACTCCAATTCATCAACGAATGAAAAATATATAGCTTAGGCTTAAATTCACAGTGATCACCATGAAATATTCAGATTTATTAGAATCAGCATCATTACTTTCACATCCAAAAAAAAAAAACAAAAACAACCAGATATCGGGCTCTACCTTATCAACTCTACGAGAGACTCGTTTCTTTTTTAAAATTCCTCCTTCTCCTTCTCTCATCACCTATCTTTACGTTACTAGTGACCAAAAATGGCTTATGCTAGGAGGGACACTTGCCATTACCGGTTACATGGAATTCATAGATGTCACATTTTATTGTGTCATGAATATAATGAATGACAGTAACGAATATATCGTTACAATTTTCGACTTTTGTTCTTATTGGCTACCACAAAAAGTTAACTTAAGATATTCGAAATTCATTGAAGGTGTAGATATATCCAAAGAATTTTTATGTAATCAGGTTTCTAGATAGCGGTGTAATCCACCGGAGAATGGTTCCTATATCACCAGAATAATCATTAACTATGAATCGTCTGTTTCTGCCAGTTGCCGCTCTACCTTTTCGTACGCTCCATAACCGCATACTCTTCCATGTTCGTATAGATGGCGATGGGAAGGCGGATGTAAGTAACTGCGCGATAAATTATCCAGAAATGATGCTATAAAATGTGTTTTGCTCCCACTTCTACCCCACGATGACTTTTATTGTAGCTGTACGTATCGCGAGATGAAGCAACAAGAAAAATGAGCAACATTCTGGAATTGAGTTTGCCATTGTTTCGGAAAATTTTGAAAGGCTTCAAGAAAGTTCAGACTTATATACAGTCAGGTTCGATAAGAGAAAATTAAATATTTGGTAGAGATTGGATCTTATCGGCTCCGATCACGACATCCACGTGCTATCTTTGAGGACGGTCCTTATCGGCACAATCTTCCTCTGTGGCGATTGAAGAGGAAGTCTCTGAAGTTAGCTAGTCAACATTTTAGTTTTTCAAAAAAAAGTTAGCAACAGAGTAAAAGTAAAGACACCTATGTATGTTTGCATGAGAATTGGCAACTGTATTCACGATATGTATTCATATGTTTTTGAACCTACATGTGCTTTGCATCAGTCCGAATAAAATATACATATTTAATATGTGTGGTTGATGACTTGTTTACTTTATGGTAATTCATGATCACTGGAAAATTTTATTTTACGACCGGTTTCGGGTTTGATCCCATTATCAACTTTTTATTCATTACATTTAAAAAATATACATAAATATATATTTTTTCAAATAGTATATCTTGGTGACTGATATTAATTAACAATTTGTTGACTTAAAAAATGGTTTACTGTTATTATAAGTGTGGTTTTTACATATTGTTTTGTGTACGTTTGTAGATTTTGAGGTTACTTGCAGATATGTATTATTTATTAACATCATAAACTAAAATAAATTTTTACATTATGATTCAATATGTAATCAGTGTAAAAATGAACTAAATTAGTAATAGTTACAAATAATGATTATTTGAGTCTGAAAAAATTTAATTATACCGAATATTGAAAGTAATCTTAAAATTTTAAATGATAAAGTGTATCGTCAGGTTGTACCATGCACAGATTTTTAAACAGATCATAAACTAAAATGGATTTTTACATTATTATTCAATATGTAAACAGTGTGAAAATGAAATAAATTAATAATAGATACAAATAATAATTATTTGAGTTTGGAAAAATTTAATTATTCGGAATATTGAAAGTAGTTTCAAAATTTTAAACGATAAAGTGTATCGTCAGGTTGTCCCATGCACAGTACAAAATGACGGTAGTATCAAAGTAAATTTTGAAGAATATTTGGAATACATGAATAGACGAATAATCGAATAAATCACAGCTAGAAAAAATGTAAAAAGAAACGAAGTGTAACTTCTTACGTGCGTACGTAAGTACACACACACACACACACACACACACACACACACACACACACACACACACACAC
>WOGP01001081.1:0-20480 GCA_015342065.1 Leptinotarsa undecemlineata | reverse complement strand
GCAGAAGGCTGTCATTCTTGGCTCACTGCGCTTGTTCAGGGCACATTATTCTCGGACCCAATGATCACTAACCCCACGGTGTGGGGAGTGGTCATTGATTGATAATGCTGGCGCGCCTTCCCGAATGTATCGGGGCTTCGGGAGATAGGGCCTGACCAGTGCACACTACGGTGAACAAAGAAAATTTATTTTCCCAAAGATGATAAAACATATAGGAATAGTTACTTGTAATCTAAAGATCTAAAAAATAAAAAAATCATCCAATTCATAAAAAGCATTGTCAAGTAAATATTTCCTCAAGCGAGTTTCAATAATCGAAATATTTGCGGAACTAACTATTTCTTTAGTTAGTTTTTTAAAAATCCTCAGACTCAAATATTCAGAATATTTCGAAGATACAACATATTTACAGTAGGGAATGCGAAAATCAGCGCAATTCCTCGTATAATACCTATGGACTTGTTGGATTCTAGAGAACTTATTTTCATTTGTGTATACGTATACACACATTTCTAAAATTAAAATACTCGTCATTGTTAAAATTTTTTATTTTTTGAAAATAATTTGTACAATAAATACGTCTGGTGCTCGAGTGGACACACCCCAGAAACATATGCCATATCGTAATCGGGAGGCTACTTATGCATGATATAATACGATTAATTGTCCACGTAACAAAATTTTCTTAAGATTTCGGAACATAAAGCATAATGAGTTCAATTTTGAGATCAAGTTGGTACAATGTTCTTTCCAGTTGAAACCAGAGTCTATAGTAATTCCAAGAAATTTAACTGATAAAGTAGGCTCAATCAAGATTTCACTAGTTTTTATTGTTACAGTTTCACATTGTTTTTGGTAATAGTGGTATCGTATTATATTTGTCTTATTACTATTTAAATAGAGACACTCGTGATCACACTATGAAATGAGGTTACCAACCGCAGTTGTACACTTTTGTTTCAAGGTATTTTCACATTTATCAGAGACAAATATATTGGTGTCATCTGCATACCTAATAAAGCTGACAGAAGATTCGATATTATCCATGTCATTCGTGTAGAATAAAAATAAAAATGGCCACAAAACAGAGCCTTGGGGAACGCCGATAGAGATATTTTGATATGCAGATTTAGTGGAAGATATACTAATAAATTGTTTTCTGTGTGTCAAGAAACTCCGTATCCAGTCTAGTGAAACTCTACGAATACCATATTTGTACAATTTGGACAAGAGTAACTCATGCTAAACGCAGTCAAATGCCCTGCTGAGATCACAGAAGATCCCAACAGGGCACTCACCTGATTCGATTGCGACAGTAATGGGTCTATAATTTTCAATATTTGCTGGATTTTGCTTTTTGTATACTGGGATGAGTGTGTCGATTTTCAATAAAGATGAGACACATCCACAAGTGAAAGAAAGATTAACTAGATAAGATAGAGGCGAAATAATGTGACGTAACACACCTTCTTCAAAATAAATGACGGAATCTCATCTGGCCCCGACGAGGCTTTATTTTTCAATTTATTCGATATCAACTGTAATAATTCAGGTTCTGAAAAGGGTGCTAGAAACAGGGATTCATTAAACTCGATTATATCAGGTTCGGGAAGTTGAGCTGTCCTTTGAGGCCTATGTTCACTGAGAAGTTTGATTGGCATATTTATGAAAAATTCATTAATTAAATTACTGATTCTCTCTGGGTCTTCAACAGATTCATTTTCATGGGAGATAGATATTTTATTAAAGGAATGTTTTCTCGTACGATTAGTCAAATCAGATACTACATTCCAAGCCATTTTTGCAGGATTTTTTCGCATTAAATATTTTACTTTGGTAGTAGGAGCACTTAGTTTCTGTTAATAACAATTCATGTTGCTTCTTTGCAGATGCATAAGCTTCGTTCAGGACGGGAAAACAACATTTTAATGAAAATGAATCCTTCAGTTTAATGCTCGACTTCCTAACATTATCATCATATATATAATACATTCGTATTTTGTGCATGCTTCACTTTCCATAATTATTATTGGTGGACTACATTTCTGTTTACACAAGCAATACATCACCTGTCGCGTTTCAGTAATTTATTAGTTGGTTTTACTGGGCACCTGCTTCTGCACCTTATTGGTTATTTAGACTCTCAAGGTACTAGTGGTTTGAATAAATAATACATAATGGGGAGAACAGAACACTGGAAGCGGTTAGACGCCGCTATTTCCGTCGAAAGGGCTGAATACCAACTGAATCTACAAGACGTTCGAATTGCTCATACAAAGTTGAATAATAAAAGCTTTTAAATTCGTACGCCAGTCCTTTACGCATCACTCACTGAATAGTAATAAAAACAATAGTGTGAAATCACTCGTCAATCTCGAAATTATACCAGCCCTTCCTGCGATGGGTATTTACCTGTTTCATATTATTTTCAAGATGAATATTGATATCTATAAAAAAAATTCAAAATGCACTAAAATTTATTCCAATGAATTATCAAAATATTTACCATTCATTTCCTAAGTAATAAACTCTTTGACAAGTACATTTATTTCATTAAGGTTCAGAAATGAACTGAGGTTATTTAACGTACAATTTATATTTCACGAATCCTCACAAAAAACCTGCAGAACACTCCCTCCCTATCCACCACAATTTTTGTTGAAACGTAACATCGGTTGACACCTCATTTGGGTTTGCCTAAACTACTTTATCAAACGGCAAAGAAAGGAAGGAAGCAATCAATTTCAAACAATTAACTTTCCTAAAAATATATACCCTTTCAATTTATACAAGACTCCTTTGGCTGGGATTTTATCAAATAAGCAAATGACTGTTATTTACGAACTGTCATCAATGACATGGGTGGATTCAAACCATACCGTGACAAAAAAGTCGTAATTATGAACGAATTTAGTGTTTTTTCTTATAATAACAGTGTTCCATGTAAGTGAAAGTTTACTTTTTTCATTGATTATATTGTGTAGAAATCCTGTGAATGATATCTGATTCAATCCCATACGAATGTTTGGAATCCAAACGGAATAGAGAAAAGTGTTTTTCGTATAATTCAGCGATCATATAGAAGTATTTGTTTCGACAGTATTTTTCTTTCGTGTAATTCAATGTTCATATAAAAATAGGTGCTTCAAAAGGGCTTTTGCTTCCAGTTTGTGACTGAAAGTTAACTTTTTGCATGTCCTATACATCTTTGTATGGAGTTAATTTTTTAAACTTGATTGCTTCCTTCCTTTTTTTGGAAGATTCCCACAGTTTTTGAATCAAGATGGAGAAGTAGAAGGTCAAAAACTCTCTTTCCAAAAGAGTAATCTCTCCTAAAAATATCCCCTTCCAATTTAAATTTTGAGGTGAAATACAAGTTGAAAATTCCAAAAATCACGGGCACAACTTTCTGCTGATAAAGTTGATCGTGTCACAAATGATGTTCAAGTTATATAAATGAAACATGTCAATGTAGATGAGATAGCCTCAAGATGAAATTTGTTGAAATAAAAACGTTATCCTCAAGAAGTAATACAAAACGTGTGGAAATATTTTGAAATTATTTAAAATTATAATTAATATGTGGAGAGATTTAAATGACCACAAACTGTCCATGTCTGTCATAAAATTCCTTTTCTCAAGTGAGGGTGATATGTATTCTTTCAAATACTTATTTTGCGATTTTTAAAATTCTACTTCATTTTATTTTTATTCTTTGATTTGACGGTTTTCAACTACTGTACTGTTCCTTATTATGAAAATACCATTGTGTCTAAACCAAAAATGTGTAAATGAACGTGACGCCCAAAACAAGACTTGTGATGTCAGCCAGTCAGAAATCGTTTTGACCAAAATTTAAATGAGTTAGATTGAACTCTCAGTAAAAGTTTTACAGTATATGAGTTCCTGTTTGAAAAAAACTAGTTAAACGCCCTAATAATAAATAAAAAGTGTTTATTAGAATTTGAGCAAAGATGCCTTCCGTTTCATAAAACAGATAATCAATGGATACACAACGTCAGCAGTAGACTGAATAATTTTTTCCATATGGTTTTCTGTCTTCATTACTCACAGGAAATGTGATATTATTTTAAACGTTAAATTTAAGACTTATAGTCGAATGATTTTCTCATAACTATTTGAAATAAATTGAAGATAGGTTTCCCACCCGTCGAATAAACATAAAATATGTGAGAAAAAATTACGTTTCACCTATTCGCAGTCTTGAAACAACTTTTCAATCAACACTTTTTCAGATTTCGACCGTTAATCAGAATCATTCGCAACATGTATTCAATACATTAAGATGATACTTGATAATGAAATCGAATAATAAAAATGAGGATTACATTCGCTTGGGTTGAATTTTGTTCAGAGTTTAATGATGCGAACTTGTTAACATATTTAAAACCGCATAAAACGGTTAAAAATGTTCATAAAATGTTGAGCATGGTTTATGTGAATTTTATGAAGTTCTTTGTTGGTCATCGCATATGGAAATGAGATTCATGAATTATATTTTAATTCTGTGAGTTCGTTTACTTGACACATCCGGAATAGATGTTGTTGGTGAGCAGTTGGTGTGCGCAGTTTTGTAACGATATGATCATATTTAATTTTGTTTTATAACAGTATATCATATTGATTTCAAACCAAAGGAGTTTAAGTACCAAATAAATTATTCATCGGGTGAAAATCAAAATGTTTTATTTATTCTTATTCATTACATTGATAACGGTAATAATGTATTATTATATTTATATTTTCGTTCAATCTAGTCGGTATTTAATGCATAAAAACCCTACCAAATACCATCAAAAAAGAAATCCCAAAAAAGCCAGACGGAGCAGAAAATGTTTAGTCTTATTTTCAAAAATACAGAATACTCTTGTTTTCAAAAATACAGAAAAATACAGAATCCATTTTGTATCAAGATCGAGTATTTCTACTACTCGATCTTTTTTCCACCATTAATATCGACACAACTACAAAATGTTTTGTAGTAATACATCATGGGTGAAAATCATCAGTATATATCATGGAAAGACATCAACAGATTTATTCACTTATATATTTAATCCAATAATTTAATCATTGTCTATTCCATACCGGCCATATATTTCCAACTTTTCAGCTATTTTCAGCTGCACCAAAATACCAATTTGATTAAATTGCACCTGTTTTCGGATGAACTTTTTTCATCAGTGACGCTTATAATTGGGAAGCTAAAAAGGATGCAGATAGTAGTTTCAAAATATAACCTTCGTCTTCGAGTCAATACACATACCACTGATGTTTTTTCCGTTTACCAGCCTATCGCACCCCTACGAATGCCAACCCTCAGAAGTAGAAACGTGTGCGAGCTGAAGGCCAACGAGGTCTTACCTTCTAACGTGTGATTCCTAACACGGGTTGGACGATAGCAAGTGAAAAATCGAGTGTTCAGCCTGCGGCTTGAACCATCGACTCACACATCGGCCGATTGACTGAGTGAACAAAGCACCTACGTCGAACCGCCCGGCTACCAAACATTTGGTATTCCAGGTTCCATTCGGCCCAGCAGTAACGAAATGTGAAATATTGAACTTTTTTTATTTCTACTCTATCACAACTGAAAAGTTTTATCATAAAGTTTATTAATTTATAGTGTACTATCATATAAAAGAACATTTTGGCTCACTGTATCTTTTAAAAGTAGGGATGCCAATCGAAATAGGGATAACCCTGTTGTCCGAAACTCCCCCCATTATGATATTTTATTACGTATTTGCACTCCTGCCTCTCCCTTTGAATACATTTTAACATATTTTCCGCATAACTGAACTCTCACAAAGGCTATGGGTAAAAGATCAAATATACATCGAAACTCACTCCCATTGGTCGAGAATGAGAGCTGTTATGAACATTTTTACATCAATTGGTGAATGTCATTATTGTAGCGATCATTTTTTTAGATTGTGTATGCGTTCCACAATTTGAAACAATATCAATTATAAAAGATAGTTTTCAATGAAATCTTTATTGAAGATTCAAAAGATTACTGCGTGTAAGAAAATTGTCCTACAGCGGATAAATTCATCACAAGGTAAAAATTGTGATTTGAAATATAAGGATATACAAAAAGGCTTCATTTCTTAAGAAAATAAATATTTCGAATGTTTCTATAGAATTTGCAATATTCCTGCCGTTAAATACTACTTCTCTGGCTTATATCACGAAAGACATTGGATTATCTTCAACAGATAGCTACATCCATTGCTTTACAAAAGTTAGAGTTGTCTAATTGTGTCTGTGAAAATAATCTTATATTATTGCACTTTTTATTATTCTCAGAAAGTGTGAGGCGAAAATTTCCCAAACATTACGTTAAAAACCCTGATTTCCTTCACAAAAAATGACTTTCGTTCAATGGCATTGAACAATATGATGAAACTAGATCCTATGTGCCAATCTCAAAGTCAAATCGGGGTTAGTTTTTTGATCCGATTTATAAATAACTTTATACAGAAACTGAAGTAGCTCCGGTCGATTTTGCTCTCATAACTTTCGAACAATGTAGTAGTTGTGATACAATGTTTGTAGCCATTGGTGTAGTAATAAATATTACTGAAGTTTTATCCCAACACCAAACTGTTATTTTTAACACCTCCTCACCTTCGATAACCAAGTGATCATCTTCAAGAAGAAGATTATCACTTGGTGATCGAAACACGTGTCGAGGTGTTGATCATAACGGCTTGGTGTTAGTATAAAACTCCAGTAATATTCAATGTTGCAGTTATATTATACAGTTGAAATACCAGTTATCTAGATATGTCATTGGATCAGTCTCATACATCTACATTGAAACCAAAAATAACAGCTAGGTACCTCCATAAAGTGTAGGTTATTAACCAAAAAAAAAAATAATTCCATCTATTTCACCTTTTAGAGAATAGCCACGATTTTAACCTGGACTACGACATACAGAAAATAAAAGACAAAACATAATTTTGCTAGAATTTCTGGAAATCAATAAACGCAAATGTTCAAATTCTCTTTTGAACGAATTACAAGAAGGTATCCATTCACCATTCTTGAACTTAGTCTGATGAAATTAACTCCTAAACATAATACTGTATTAATTTGTCCTTCGTGAATCTACCTGTTCTGCCGGAATCATTAATTTATCTAATTAGGTTTTGACAAAAAATGCCAATATTTTACCTGTTCCTACTGGTAATATTTTATTGTACCTAATTGTTTATTCAAATCCACTTGTTTTATCAATCATCTAAAACTTTTGTTTTTATCTACTTTTATATAAAAGATACTGTACAGTGGTTTGATATACCATTAACTGAAGAAGCTAACGTATAGCAAAACGCATTTTAAATAAAATTCATTTTGAGAATTCTATAATCATTATCATGGATAGTTTTATTAACTTTCAACAAGTAACAGGTCAGAGTATTCATTATTAATTATTCTTTGATGGTGTTTCCTCAGAAAACCACTTTAATCGTCTCGAATAACGAATCTGTTCGAGAAAAAAAGTTGAAATAAATATTGAAACCGATCTCCGGGATCTGGAAAAGTTCTCATGAAGACTTTAATAAAAATCCGATCTTATTCTCCGAGGCTATCGAATATCTTTTAATTTCCGACAACAGATGGGTTTCCCGATAAAATGTTAATAAAAGATCGCATTACTTCACAGGTGGTCGCGTCGAAATTGGAAAAGATCGTCCAATATCTAACAGAGATGGTAAATAAAGAGGAAGCATAAAAGTGCTGTAAACCGTGAACAGTGCTCTCCAGGTCTTATTAGACAATAAAGGCTTTATACCGATCTATCCGTATTTCCTAGACAGCCGAAGATATTTGGTTAAATTATTTTTTCTATGCAATTGAAAACTAAAAATAAGGGATATACAAAAAGGCTTAATTTCTTAAGAAAATAAATATTTCGAATGTTTCTATAGAATTTACAAAATTGCTGTCGGAAAATACTATTTCCCCAGTAGCCAGGACAGGAGTATTACTCCTCATCAATGCAGGGCAGCAGCATGCACGTAACTCAACTACTCGTAACTTCAAGGTTGCTTCAGTGTGAATGCTAAACATTCGTCTCAGGTAGGATCTGTTTAAGTTGCAGTGAATAGTAACATTTTCACTTCGTGAACACAGCCAAGCGCACTTTATTGGCTGGAAAGAAAGTTTACTGAATATGTACGTATAAATCCTTGGAACAGTCAGATTTATACCAGCTCAGTTTACAGTTTGATGAAAAGTAAAATGAAACAGGTTAATTAAAAAAAAATTCTCATGCAAATGTTCGGTGGGAAAAACGTTTAATTTTTTCAATTTCTTTTTGAAAAGTGATTTCAATTGATATATAGTTTCATGAGCCATTCAGAGGTTGTGTCACAAATAATATTAAAAAGACAACACTCAACACTGTCAATTTTCAACAAAAAAACCCAGTAGGAGATTTTTGAGTGACAGAAATTTTCTTCAGGTTACTTGGCTACCACGTTGTAAATAAATAATCAGATTTTTTTTCAGAAACTTTTTTACATGAGAACCATCACAGAGCTGGAAGGTAAAAATATACAGAAAAAAGTTCGATAAAAAAATCTTCATATTGTCATGGCATGAAACTAAATTAATTCAGTTACAATAACATCTATCTGGTCTTTTCCATGTTCATGTTTCCATGTTGATTCGTTTCGAGTCGAATACTTTAGGGTTTTAGGGTTTTCAGTAGTTCAAAGAATCAATGACAGATGTCAGAATTCTTTTCGATGAAGATTATATCAAAATAATATTCATATACTTTTTTCTTTTGTGAAAAGATATCTAAATGGGCTATCCCTAAATAAAAAAAGGCAAAATTCACAGTGCTTTCTGCTAATTGACAAAATATCCACTATTGCGATAAAAATACAGTACCTATTCAAAGTTTAACCATAATTCAAGTATATTCCGAGATAGATAGGAGTTCCAGTTGAAAGAGTTCATAGAAGAAATATTTGTTGCAAATGTTATTCTTATGAACATATAAACCCCAATGTGCAATCATTGAAGAAGGGAGAATTATGTGGGACGTAAAAGTATTTATGAAACGATATTATTTAAAAAGTTTTCAGAATTCCTGAAATGAATTGTTTGAAGCGATGATGCCTAATTCACAAAATAATTTTTTTGGAGATCCAATACCTATATATAAAACATTCACTTTCAGCCAGAAAAAGGCATGTCCAACATAATGCACTATACATTTTTTTTGAACATGGAATCAATGAGACTTTGCTTTCTCATATGGGGTACTGATGGCGTATAATAAAAGTTGAATACATTATGTGAAGACAGATTCTGAAATAATGCCCTTCATCTTTGGCCTCCTCAAACACCAGATTTAGTTTATCCGAATTTCTGAATTTGAGAATATATTGTCTGAGGACTCCTAAACTAATACTATACTAAAAGTATAAAGGGACACTAATAGTAATAATAGTAAAGACTACTGCACTGACGGGTCAACTGATTTTATGACATATCACCGCATATGCGGAACCTTCTCTGTGAAAAGATCTGTTCCGGATATAGTGAAATGTACTGACAGTTCTCTTTCGGGGAATCAACTTATGATCTCATGCATACATTCAATTGTGCAAACAGCAAAGTCAGTGAATTTTTTCTCCAAATTCTCTGTGAAATTTAAGTGAAAACATGTTTTTCTGTAAATTTATTGTTCAACAGTGTGTGTGGGTTGGTAATGAATCTAGTTTTATCTGTGAATCAACAACGTCTTGCGTCAATCACAATCAGACATCAAATTCGTAAACACCGCAGTAGCTCAGCGATTGGTAGGTAGGTCTAAATTGAATGGATCTATTTAATCCTCCACTAGCTCAGCGGTAACGCCTGTAAATAAAGCATAACCATAACCCGGGTTCAAATCCCACCGCTGTTAGTTTTTTTCATTTAAATGATATAATTATATATTAGTATTATTTATCGAAGGATAGTGGTAAAATGTATCATGAATAGTATTGAATACATTTGTATTCCCACTGTTTCAAATTGTCAACAAAACGGAATAAATAATTGTAATAATTATAACACATACATACATAATTATAACAAAAATGATCCCTATGAAATAAATTGTAGGCAATATTATCACCAATTTTTCAAGCAGTTAATTGAGTTCTGACTGATTGAATGAGTTTAGTAGTATACAGCCATAATCTCAAACAAATATATTGTACCATTTCTTTCTACGGTCAGTCGTAAAAAAAGTGTAGTATGCACCTCGAGGATAGGGAAATTTACGCCCACTCGCGAATTACAAATTTTCGCTCGTGGGTAATTGGCTTCTTATCCTACTTGGTACGTAATATACTATTTGATATTTATTTGATAATTTGACCTAAAATTTTTAACAAATCTTGATGCAACACATTGAACGTATAATAATAACAAACTACTAACGTACTAACACCATAAAGTAATAATTATACACATGTTTAGATTTTTATGCTAACCCATGATTCTTATTGTTACCCAATCCCCTTCTACTGGGTGTGTGTATTGCTTTCAATTGAGGTGATTTTTTTGTTGCAATCGTATAGTAAATCACGTCACTCACATACTTTGTGGGATATTTCGTTGGTTTTGCAAAATATTCACCTATGCCTGATTTTATACGATTATTCTGTGAATTGTTCCTTGACCTCCACCAGCATAGACGTCTGCAAATCGTTCTGCTTCTTCAGCAACTTTCGACTAGACTCACAAATTCTTCCATAATTTACCAGTTTCCTTTCGTTTCGACATTAAAACCTATCGACAAAACAAGGAACAAATAGCTCCATTAGCGCCCAATCTGCCTCAAAGCTCGACGACTACTCGAAAACTTTCGAAGCAATTTGTGGGAGTTCGACACAAAAGTCCGAATCAATTTCGTTTATTGGCCTCAAGTCGACTCCCTCTGTTATCGCTAGGCATCTTTTGCGCCTCATTTGAAATTCAGGAAGCCACTTTAATTTATGAGGGGTCTCACAAATCTAGTTCGATAAGAAAGAATGTAAAATTTTGTTTTCGGGCTGAATGGTTGGAAGGAAACTTCCGGAGTACCCATAGAGGATTTTATTTTACGTAACGTTTTATCGACCAGGGAGTGTAGGAAAATATACTCTGGCGAACGTGACATTGAGTTCATTTCGGAGGACGATATGTTTGTTGTCTTCTTTATTGTAAAAAACAATAGAACAACGTTAATCAAGGGAAATATTTTTCTGCTAATATACTCAGTCAAATTATTATTATCAATGGTTATGAAAGTCGACAGTTCAAATACAAATATGTTATTACAGATGGATAATTTGTATTGGTTTTGAAATTGATAGAATACATGTAAGGAACACTGTCTAACTACACACTGTTGTACGAGTAGAACACAAATATATATTGAACAAAAATGGTCAATATTGTGATTCACATTGTGTTCAACAGTTAAAACATTTTTTCAAGTTTGAATACAGTGAATAAGGATGACTGAATAATAATTTGTGAAGAAGTGATAGTGGCCAACTACCTACTTTTTGTTCTGTGACAACTAAATACAACGAAAACTACCAGTGCAGAAAAAACAACAGTATCTTGTCCAATAAATTGATGGATGTTATCGTTACTACGTGGTAGGAAATCATAATGAAGAGAAGAGAAATGAAACTTTATATGTTTTTTACCACTTTTATTTGTTACTAACGTTACTGCAGTTTCGTCCTATGCGAACATTTTCAAATTACAATAAATGTCCGTAAAGGACAGTAACAGTAACTGCAGTAACGTTGGTTACTGCAGTAACGTTAGTTACAAATAAAAGTGGTAAGCAACATAGAAAGTTTCATTTCTCTTTTCTTCAGTATCTCGTCCATTTCAAAACGTTTGCTACTAATTAAATAAATTCCACAAATCTAGAAGACCTGCGACAGATAATTGTTCGGGAATGCCGATTTCTGACTCCGGACATCTTCAATAATGTAAGGAACGCTTTCGAAAGTAGAATTCATCCGTTAATTGTGTTGCCATTGATATTACTTTTGTCGATTTCCTCTAGAAAATGAGCGACAGCGAATTTTGTTTTTTTCTTAAATAAAACGTTCAATATTCAATTTCTCAATAACGAATGAACCAATTTCAAAAAATCACGTATTAGAAATAAAAATTGACGTTTTCTTTGAAATTTCCTGTTATAGGTCCGTTTCAGACATACACGGGAGGGGGTCAAGTTTTCGTTGGAATGCCCTGTATATTTTATATTTACAAATTAAGGGAATCTAATATCGATTACACTAACTCAGCTCGTGTGGCCTCAAATGAAGATTTCTAAGTTGTGGATGACTATGAAAGTTAGAATTCAACTTGTATTTTTTTTGTTTTTGCAATAGTACGGAGTATGGAAACACATGGAAGGAGAAGAAAAGATTAAAGCAAGCTCTACCACTTATTCATAAAAAAGGTATTAATGGAAAAATTTAAATAACACATGACTATTGAATAGTTGAGTGAAAAACTTTACAAAACTCTCCTTAGATGATCATCGATTAATATTTCTAGTGTCCGACCGAAAGTTCGGTTTCGGTCGTGTTTCGGTCTGTGATCGGTCATGTTTGGTGCGTTGAATTTCATACAAGCGACGAAGACATTTTTCCGCGTCGACGTGCCTAATCATGTCGTGACTCATGACTTACTTTGTGATTCATTTTGTTCATTACATAAATATTAAATACCTATTGTGATAGTAGGTAACAACTTGAATAAGTAATTTTAATATTTTCGAAAAACCATCAATTATATTCAAAAGGAAGATCTACACCTACTCAAATAAACACTTCACCTATTTTAAGTATGTTCAAGGTGCAATTATTATTTTTTCTTCAATATGTGTTTGTTATGTTGATTATAATGTCGAAGACTCCATAACGTGAAAATAAAGCACAAAGACTGACTGATTTTAATAGCAATTTCTTTATTTTTCCCCCTAAAAATAATCCTGGTAAGGAAGTTTCGGTTTCAGCCGAAACTGAGACCGTTGCCGAAAGTCGGTTTCGGTTTCGGTCGTCGTAAAAACTAGTTTCAGTCGGACACTAAATATTTCTGTTCCGAATGCAATGTGTTGGTTAACATTTTCTCTATATTAATTTTGAATTTGAAGTTTGTGAACTGTGTTTCATTGACATATAAGATGAATAACAGTGATCCCAAAATAGAACCCTGAAGACTACCTCATAAAGTAGTAGCAAAATTTGATGTCTCGCCATTAACTGATATTACGAGACGATTGTTGAGTAGAGATAAAATTGAAATTAAAGGAATTCCAGAAAGAGTGTCAACAGCAAGTTTTCCAAAAATATATTGTGAAAATTCAGTCAAAGTCCTTGGATACATTGTTGTGTTCAATCGTTGCGAAAGTCAAATTATTCATCAATAAAATTTCCAATAATTTTCCTAAGATTGAAACTATAAATAGATCTGTAATTACTTGAAAAAAAATGTTTCCTTTTTTTTAAATAAGTGTAACTCTGGATATTTTGCAGGATATGCCCTATAGAAACAATAATTTATCAGAACTCTCCAATAGCCTGGAATAATATTCATAATTCCTTTCAGAATCATCCCGCTGAGTAAAAACATTCTGCACTCGACAAATTTTCAGTTCAGTTGTTAATGGCCGATGACATCTGGTATTCTGAATGGCGTTTTTAAAACTGGTATCGATTATCAATTACTCTTACTATAAGTGAAAACATAGATAAACATCATGAAAATATTGGTATTTTTCTTGAACTCAAATGAGCTTATGATACTGAATAGCAACGATCAGCAACAGGCGGACTGCAGTCCGTTTGCGGACCGCAAAAGATCGAACCTCGTACCGCCAAATATTGTAATGTATACCAAGTATAAATTAATACGTAGAGAAAGTATACTATACCTTTATTAATTAAAATAATATTTTTGAGTCACATATTATTCAACTTAGTACCCATTTACTTTCAATAAGTTGCCTAGTTAACATGTTTTACAAGCACCTACAACTAATATGGTTTGATTAGTTTTCCATCCAGCCTGTGTGTGTGTTTGTGCGAATTAGTTGATGTTGCGGCAAAATGGACAGATGTGGCTGCAAAATTATTGAATCTGCAAAGCCATCACTTCAAATATAGATAATTGATTTGCAAGATGTGTCTTTGCAAATGTATAAAACGGTATCCACTGAAGAATTTTGGGACAAATATGAAAATTGCAAGATGCATGGATATCATATAATTATCATCATTTGTTTTTTTCCGGACCAGTACCTAACCCCACCCAAAACTACTTACCGACCCCTGCTGTATA
Source organism: Leptinotarsa undecemlineata (assembly GCA_015342065.1). NCBI lineage: Eukaryota > Metazoa > Arthropoda > Insecta > Coleoptera > Chrysomelidae > Leptinotarsa > Leptinotarsa undecemlineata. The sequence goes on along the minus strand of WOGP01001081.1, from coordinate 6,086 downwards.
GCATGAAACTCAATAGTTTAGGAAACTGAGGAATGAGATGTTTGTGCCTGAAATTGCTTTCAGCGAGGAATCAACTCATTGAAACTGAGTTACTTATGAGTTTCAAAAATAATCTTGAAATTTGTGTTCCACAAGGGACGGTTACAGGCCCCTTCCTAATTCTCATCTATATGAATCACGCTGGTGATGCCGGTTTTATAAGTGGTAATTCATGGAATAAGACGGTATCACAATTTTTCCTATTTACATTTTCATATTTTTGATATGTGTAGTATTTTAATTTGATATCAAACGTCTAAAATACGTAGGTGATCAAATGTGTTTTCGTTAATCGAAAATTTCTCAATTTTCATATGGTACTCTAATGATGAATCAATTAAATGAAAAAAACTCAAATATGTATAAAACTTGAAAATATTTTACTGTTGATAACCCTTCAAGGCTGTTGCGAATTGGAAAATAAATAAAAGGGGTTGAAATGGAGTTTTTTAGTTTTTAAAGAAAGGAAAAACTGAAGGCTGTGACGTAGAAAACAAGCACTTTTACCAATCACTAGAACTGCAATACTATTCTTGATGTGTGCTTTACCAACAAAGGTGGTCTTCTTTAGGAGATGAAAACCGTTCTTTCAGTGCGTGATTATAACAGAAGATCTTTTATTAAACTCTATCACCGATTTCTGAATAAAAGCTTTGTCGCGCCTATGGTGATTGTCTCTGCAATATTGTCTCGGAATGAACTCTCACATATACGAAGAAACAAACACAACAAATTACCCATATTCTAAGACCTCATCTTTTTTATCGAAATACTTTTTATACGACGAACCGTACAGGCGAAGTAATAAATCCTCTCGATAACTATTTTATATAGTGAATCGTCGCGAGCTATCAACCCCATAGAAAAAGTTTTCATTCGCCAGGCGATAACTATCAGGGGAAATCAAGTAATAATTTTAGACGCTTCTAAGCCTTCTAACTTTTATGATACCGAATAAAAATTGTGGTCAGTGATCTTTTATTATATGGCGTGTATGGCGATTTTATTTTTCTCGTCTTTGGTATTTAACAGAGTTATTTTTCAGTGTCGCTGTCTACGACGGCATAAAATGGCTAGTAATCAGATTTTTAATGTTGGGGCGTTTTCCTCATTCTAGATTTTATGGTATAATATAGGAAATACCAGTTATTGAAATAAGATCCACTCTTAAAAATTAAAATAATTAAGATAAAAATTGGTATTTATAAACATGAAAAAATTACGTAATTAGGTCATTTGTTGAAAGGCTCTGAATCATTTCTAAAAGAAATTTTTTGTGGAAGCTCAACTAACTTTTTGTTTGTTTCTATCAGTGGTTAGTTCCTCAACCTTTTACAATTTGAAAATTATCGAGAAACTATACAAGGAGCTCAAAGTAGATTAATGACTGTTTAATCCAAATTTATTGGGATACTAAGAACAGTTTATTTTAAGTGAGCACCAGTCAAAAACTTGTATCATAAATATTGTATCATCAAAGTAGTTGAAATTAACAATAAACTCATTTTTTGAAAGAGAATCATCCACATTTTAGGAAACAACATTATTTTCTTTCGTAAAAACTGAATTTGTAGATTCATAATGTTGCAGATGTTTCACATAAAAGAAGGTATGGGTTGAATTTCGATCATGTCTGATAAGTATCTTGATATTACAAAAGAGTCGAAGAAAAAGTGTTTTTAAATATTGTTATTGGTGGTAATGTTATTCAAGTATACAAAAGGTAACACAAGCTCTGCATTGTTTCACTTTTTATCAATCTTGAACATAATTATGAATTATCCAAAATCTTGACAGTAAATATTTACTTTGGTGAATTCATACTTAGAAATGTATTTATGAACTATTACTTAAGCACCAAGAGGGGAGTAGTGGGTCCTTATATCGATTATTTTTGATGACATATAAGTCGAGGGGGTTTACATTAGCAACATTCATTGATCATTTCACCATTTTTACCAAATTTAGTAGGTTTTATTTAGAATAATATACAATACTTAAGTATCAATGTCTGCGTAGGCATTGGGGATAGAGTTTTGCTATTTTTGCTGACAATGAAGAGGGGTTTAACTAAAATTCTGTTTACAGCTTCCGCACTAGATGTGCGTTCGTTAGAATACTATGAGAGCGAGAGAGAGAGAGAGACAAAGAGAGTGAGAGCATTCACAAGTCTCTTCCTAGATTTGCCAAGCTATACATAGTACTTGAATGACCCCTTGATAAGAAAAGGGAAAAAAATTGTTACAAGAAGTCAGTCTCTTGCAGAAATAGAAATATATTGCATATATACGTTTATTTCAAAATTTGTGATGACAACGAAATCATTGTATAGGATGTCATTTGTTGTTTGTGAAGTGAAAAGTTTCAAATTCAGAACGATAGTAATATAGCTCATAGAAATCGATCAAAAAATTTAAAGAGAATATAATGTTATGTTTTCAACAATATGACAGAAGTGGCCATTTTTATTCAGGATGGCTTTAAAAAATATGCGGACACTATGACGAAGATATTGTCAAACAACTTAATATAGCGAGAAACAAAAGCCAAACAAAAAACAAAAATAATACTGGACGGTTTCTAAAGCTGAAAATCATTGTTGCATTGCAGCAAATTCTAGTAATAGTAGGTGGTTGCTGGAAAAAGAGTCGCCATTTCCACTCAATAATGCAGTAGCAATCTCATTAGCCTGGCAATTGTCTCTGATGACTCCGACGTGAATTCCCCGTTGATCGATGCCCAGTTTGCAGTATTGTCTGCATACAATAACCGATCCATCAATAGCAAATATCCTTGCGGACATCCCACCGAGGTTATAATTTCATTTTCACCTCGGAATTCGTCGATATCCGGTGATTCACGCACTTGTTTCTATCCAAGTGATGAAATGAGCAAGGGAAAAGACACATATGCTTAATGTGTTCTGGAGGGTGTTTAACAAAAGAACAGTGCGGGTGGGTGGGGTGTCGCCATATATGTAAAGTTATGCGATATGGTGCGGTCCATCGGGAATCGGGATTCTGAGTCATAGGATCTTAGTTTTCTATTCGATCAAAACACATTATAAATGATACAGGAGTTACCCCCGTTGGGAAGTAATTTTCTTTCCCTTTTTTCCTTTGTAATGAGATAGTGCACGCTGGTAGTCCTGATTATGCTGATATTTCATTTTTGAGCCGATGGTTTTTGGGAAGACTGTAATTCAAATTAGATTTAATTTAATCGTCAATGTTTGCCAATGTGGAAGTTATTTCAATTATCGATACTTATAACAAACGGTTTAATGTAATAGAAACTACTGTGGGAATCTACCAAATCTTTCAAAAAAAAAGGAAAAAACAATCAATTTCAAAACATTAACTCTTTACAAAGATGTGTAGATCATGCAAAGAAGTAACTTACAGACACAAACTGGAAAAAGCCCTCTCGAATCAGCTATTTTCATAGGAACGGATTGAGTGTTTTTTCTTAAAATGTTATCCTTATCTGGTTCTGAAGTGCCGATAAGGCAAGTGTCTTACAGCGAAACATCGGATGTCTACCAGTGAGGATGACAGTGTTCCATATAAGTACCAATTTTACTTCTTTTATTGATTATATTGTGTAGGAATCCTGTGAATGATATCTAATTCCATTCCATTTTTCCAAATTCTTTTTTCAAGATGGAGAAGTAGAAAACCAAAACGTTTCTTTTCCAAAAATGAATCTCTTCTGCTTTTATCATCGTGCTAGGAATCATACGTTGAAAGGTAAGACAAGTTTTGACTTTTGAGAGTTGTCGTTCGCAGGGGTGCGACAGCTGTTTAACGAAAAAACAGATTTTAACAAATTTTGAACAGATCATTATCATAAGGTTTTTAAAAATCGTATACTAAATATCATATCTACTTATTAAAGACACATTTTCGACAAATTGAATATGCACCGACACAATCGTGTTAGGCAACATACGAACATTTTTTCAATTTACATGAACACTCAACTCTCACTGCATTCGTTATCTTTCAAAATATACATTTTTCAGAAAATGTTTTGAGATTTTTTTTGACTGAATTATGAAAAATTTGAAAAAGTTGTTTTTCTTTGTAATTGCTTGCTAAATTGCTTGATAAATGATATAGACACAAAAATTGAACTCAGTCACATCATCTGAACTTCTTTAAAAATCCGTTGAATTCGAATGGCAACAAATGAAGATGGACAGCTGAAAAATTTCATAATTTATCTACATACAGTACCTATTAGCCATTACCACTGAATATTTCAATATGTCTGGAACATTGCTCCAGTTATTTCAATATTTTGATGATAAAAATTTACATATTTCTGAAGAGCAAAGTAATTGATATAAGCATTTTCAGAAATTATTATGGAAAATATTCGATAGGTTACTAATTTAAAACTTATTGGTAGTTTTCAGATATCTTCATCTTTGAACTCAATAAAATATAATGATTTCCAGGCCGACTTGCAAGCTATTTAGATCCGTAGAGCACCCTAAACTCCCACATCAATTCAATAATTCTTCTTAATTTTTATTGACATTTTTTGTGGTTTTTAACCTTCAACGATTTGAAAAAAATTAAACCTGTAATGGTTTATTTTATGCAGATGTAGAAAAAGCGATTATTTTTTTAGTTTACTCCGAAAATGTACTGCGTGAATTCAAAGTATTTTTCTCAAAAAAAATTATCAGTATCTTGTCGTATTTAATAATTTTGCGTATAGATAATAAATCAAAATGATATTTATCTAATCGTTTCGAATGCTAAAATATGCCTCCGTCTTGGAAAAAATTTAATTAAACTTGCAGTTTTTTTGGTTCGTTTTATTTTGAAACGTCCTCAATAAATGTCAAAGAAGTTTTGAAAAGTGAAATATGCCAATGTTGTACTGAATAATTTGATGTAATACATCGGATTTAATATGGATTTAATCTAACTGCTCAACTGCAAGATCCCATTTGGAGATCGATCAATAATGGTGTGGGGTGCAGTAATACAAAATGATCGTGCAGACCTTGTAGTCATCCGCGACAGATCCCTGACTTCCCAAAGGTACATTAATGAGGTGTTGGATATCTAAAAATGTCACAGAGCAAAAGCAGGAGGGCACAATTTCATTTTTATGTAAGATGGACCCCGTTCCCACGCTCCAGGGATCGTGCTTCAGTATCTTCAAGCCCACAATATTACCACTTTGGGGTGGCCCGCTTGCAGCCCGGATCTGAATCACATCTAACATGTCTGGGAACGACTGGGAAGAAGCATCCGAAGCCGCCGTAATCCAATCCACCACTTTTTTGTGAGCTGGAAGTCGTTCTTCGAGAAGAGTGGGAGCGTTTGCCTCAAGAAAACTTCAGGAGGCTCATAAGAACCATATCCCTGCAATGTAATTTGTGATTTCTGTTCGAGGATACTGAGCCATGAATTGTAACACAAAAACAACTTTTTGTTTACTTTTGATTTCAATAATTAATTTTCATTTTGATTTTGGTATTTTTCTCACGAATATTTCATCAGTTCGGACTTCCATTGTCTAATATAATATATATTGATTTGATAACCCTGAAAATAATAATTTTGTTAAACAAAAAACTGAAATTACAAAATAATAACATATAACAACCAAACAAATAAAAAATGAAATATTAATAAAAGCTGAAAAAATGTAAAAAATTAAAAATGTTATTAACAAAAAATGACAAAATTAAAACTAAAAGATTTCAAACCAAGTTATGTCACAAAGTTCCGATTGTTAGTATCCACAATCGTCTTCGGGTGATAACTAGATTTATTCATCGGCAGCCATCTTGGTTTCGAACATGTTGGAGCCTGGCTCCCTTACTCTTCAGACTGGTGTTCGCCAGAAGGACAAACGGGTCATAACTGATGTTGAGTGTTGATGGTATGGCGGCATGAATGTCCTCAGACATCAGTGCCGCCCTTCACGGTGTACATCTACCTGGCTGGGGTGGGATGGATAAGAAAATTGTTCATATTTTAACGGAGGACATAGGGGCGTCATTCGACAGAGTGTCGTGGCCT
>WOGP01001080.1:0-20482 GCA_015342065.1 Leptinotarsa undecemlineata | reverse complement strand
CGGTATTGACGAGACACCGGTGTTGCCCTACGCTCCGGGGGATATTAAATCCGTTGTGGGAAACGAGAAGTGTCGAATTTATTGGAACTATTCATTTTCCATCCCCAGGCTCATACAAGCTAATAAGCCTGATGTAGTCCTTCTCGATCACCAGAGCAAGACTATATATGTCGTGGATTTTTCAGCTCCTGGTGAGAAATCTTAGCCGAACAGATGCAGAAGGCTGTCATTCTTGGCTCACTGCGCTTGTTTAGGGCACATAATTCTCGGACCCAATGATCACTTACCCCACGGTGTGGAAAGTTTGATGATGCTGGCACGTTTAACAAAAACGCAACACGTGTTTCGCTATATAATAGCTTCCTCAGTCATGTCTACACTCGAAAGTAGAACTGCATGGTTTTGCAAAAACGCAACACGTGTTTTGCTATACAATAGCTTCTTCAATAGTCTCAATACTCAAGAGTATATACACACGCCTTAAGAAACTATTGTATAGCGAAACACGTGTTGAGTTTTCGTAAAACTATGTAGTTAAAAATCTCAAAATGAAGTGTTTCTTGAATATATTGGATAATATATTTTTTGAGACATCTTTTTCAAATACTTTTGCGCATTTTTTTGAACAATTTAAATACTGTCGTCCCATTTCTTCTGAAAATCGCCGATACAGTATCGCACCCAGTTATTGCATGTAAAAATCAATCGTGTAGACAATGAGAAATGTTTCTCAATTTGGGTTATCACAGCAAATGAAAGTTTGAACAAAATAAAGTTGAGTTTAATTCAAGAGTTTTTCAAATTAACTTCGAAAAGTATTCAAATTGATGTTTCAAATGTTGGGCTTTAATTTTTAAAGGGATTTGTTTCTAATTCACATATTGGCAATAGAGCCTATATCAAGTTGAAATAATTTATACGTACCTCAATATTCTACTTTATGAAAGGAAAATTATCTTCATAAATCAACAATTAGGGCAAAATATAAATTATAGTTCAATACCACCTCCACAAGCCACATAAACAACAGTTGTTTTGTTATTTATTTGTATAACCGATGTTGCCAAATGGTGAAATTGAAACAAATCCCTTTAAATATTGAATGCATTATTTCATTCCTCTTTTTCAAGTATTTAAATAATATTTTAAAGAAAAAGGTTGAAATGATAAGTTTAAAATGCGTTGTTTTAGAGCTCTTTTATGAAAACTACTTGATTTTCGTCAGGAGGAACATTCCCCATAGGAACATCGTCACCAACGACAATTGTATGTGTTGGTTTATTCTCGAAATAAACATTCATCTATGTTTAGACTAATACATGAAACAGGAATCATGATTCGAAGAAAAAAAGTATTAGAATTATTCTTAGGTAATTTCTTGCTATACAATTATACATTTTTTCTCTCTCTATTCTATTCTTATGATACTATCTTAACCGATACTTTAGATCCTGAATACTTTTTTTGAAAGAGGTAGGTTAGTATGGGGTTTTTGTTTTTTTTTTACCTGTTATCAGCTCTACTCGAATTGCAAACTTACCATTTTTGGCTATATTTAGCGAAGACCTGCTGTTGAACGAACGAGAACTATGCAAAGATCTGCTCTGTGGGGAAACTTGTACAAATGTTGGTTGGAACATATTTGAATTTCATTTGAAATACTAATTCATGATTTCTCATTTGCATTAAAAAACTGATTGCTTCATACATGTTTTTATATAATTTTCAGCGATGTTTCTTATATTTCACCTCATTTTTCGCAAGTTTTCCATTTTTGATATACTGAAGGGAAGTGGAAAGACATAAATGCAACTTTTTAAAATCAACCCCTTAACAATAATTTGGAGATTACTTGTGTCATTGATGACAATCTGTATCTGTAAAGTAAGGAGGGTGAGTGTAGGCCCACACCACTTAAGCCATATGTGCCCATTGTACATCCTCCCAAGAAGTTGTCCTCGTCCATACTGTCCTTTCCAGGAAGGTGGGCAGGTCTCTGGAAGACATCTCCTTTATATCGGCAGGTGTAGGCCAAGACTCGCCGAACACACACTCTCTTATCGATAATAACTCTGGGCACTCGCACAGGACATGCCTAACAGTCTCATCTTTCTGTTCACACATCCTGCATTGAGGTGTGTCCACTAGCCCTATATTGTAGATGTGTTTCCTTAGTTGATATTGGCCAGTCACAAATCCTACTATTAAGCGTAGATTTTTCCTTGTCACCTCCAGATATTTCTTCGGTGCCAGCTTCCCAGGGTCGCCAAAGGTGATCCTGACAAGATTGCATCTTTTGATCTTATCCCATCTTTTCAGGGATTGAGTAGGGTGTAATGTTATCATCTACCGAAGCTTTGGCTAAATCTTGGTGGCACTCTAGTACTAGCCCTGACAATCTGGATAAAACTGAGTTTGCAAGTTCTGTATTTATCTTCTTCGATGAACGTTTTTCAATTCCTCTCAAATGAATCTAACACTTTTCCCACACTAGAACAAAATACTGTCTCTCGACACTCGTTTCGCTTACCAATTACCATCATCAGGAGATGACAGCTGTAGTCATAGTTTTGATTACTTTCTTCTTTTCTCTGGAGGTTTTCTACATTCTACGTATAATGGTGGTGAAAGAGAAAGCTACAAAAGTAATCTCTCAAAAATATTCCCCTCTCAATTCAAATGAAATTTCTATGGCTGACTATCCATATGTCATTGCGACAAAAGCAGAAGTGTCTTTTTCGGTGACATACAATCCTGATTTTATGAAGGAAATTAATGCTTCGTCTTTCAAAGTAATCCAAAAAGGTGCTGATGGGGAATTGCAAGTCCAAAACTTCGAAGCACACCTGGAGATTGATAGTTTGTATGTAAGTGACCTTTTACACTCTTCCGTATATTACCTAGTACCTAGTTGTTTCAATTTATATACTATATCGAAAACTAATCAATCCTCGGTCAATTGAAACTATTTGTCTTAATACCCAAATCCATTTTACATCGGGCTAAAACTTCCAGGATTCATAGGGTAGAATAAGTAATTAAGATGGTATTATTATTATTAGTTAAGAAAAACACAAGTTTCTGTTGGAATAAATCAATTTTCGAACAAATGTTTTTTCAGAAAAAAGGCACAGACTGCTCGCATTTACAGAGTTATTTTTCGGAAAAAGGTGGAAAGGGGAGGATATGTGTTAGAAGGGAGGTATTTGTTAAATAAGTTGGGTTTGAAGCAAACGAAATGCTTTATTAGATATACACCACTGCAATAAATACACGCTTTATAACAAACTGATATGACTTAATCATCAAAAGTTGTACTAAAAATACACTTAAATGAAATAAATAAATAGAATATAAAATCCAATTTTAACGAGGACTGAACATGTTTTGAACGGGATAGAGATCTGATGGCTTGGACTGAGAAATTTGGTCAAACTTCCAAAAATACATTCTCACCGCACTCCAATTCCACCAGAACAAATTCAGCTTTTTGGATGTACAACATTTTTAATAGTTATCCTTAAAATTGACCCGAAAACTATTGACTAGGCACACTTATTTCATAACAAGAACTGTTCTATGAAAAATAGAAACTTTTTTTGACAATAAAAGAAACAGTTAAATCAATAAAAGAATCCCCCCGGCTTCTGATTTCGAAGCCGGACCTCACAACGGTTCAATTTTTTTTTCGATTTTTCAAAATACTTTATATCATTACATCAACATATAAATTATTATTTTTGTAACATGACCAACAGTGTATACATGGAATGCTTAAATTCAGCCAGATAATGTGCTCCAATATAGTAATCGAGTGACACATACTATAATAGTAACGATCATATACAAAATAAATTCTTCGGAATTCGATCATCAAAGAAAACTTTTATAGAGGGCTCTTACATCACTACGCATTAGCAGAAATTAGAGTGGTACTTCTTGAGTACTGAGTATCTTGACATACATAAGTTAATCAATTTTTTGTCAGTTTTCGTTTTCATATCGTGAGTGAAAAAAATAACATACCACCTTCTCTGCGTCGTTGCTTCTATGTATAATTTTCAAATTGTTATGTTATTTACTGTCAAATACCTTCAGGATTGAAACTTTTTGGAGCTAATAATACCTCAAAATTAATAAGCATGTAATTGCATTGCATTTGAAGTGTTGCATTCTAGTCGAAAAAAGAGAAGATTTCGAAAATGAACATGCCACAACTTTTATTCATCTTGTTAACTTATATAATAAACTCCACATTTTTTCCTATCTCTGACGCCTTTGTTACTTGCTAATAGCATTTTTCCCACTTACATTTTCATCATGACTCACAAGATCTACAAAATCCTCTAAGTTTTAGTACTTTCTGATGTGTGTGTGAAATTTTGATACAAAATGTAAAAAATCTAGGAAGCCCCAAGATTGCTTTCGAGAAATGTCACAGAACTTCTTTTCGAGACTAAAAAGGACCGTTCTATTAAAAAAAATCTTATGAAGTTAATATACACAATTCAAGAAATTGTAATAATGATGAGAATGTTAACAATTGTTCGGTTTTTAAATGTCACGACAATAGAGTCCACTACTTTTTAGATATTTCTTGAATTTTATGTTGAATGATCAAATAATATGAATTATGAAAAAAATATTGATTGTATTTGTGGAGCATTGCTAGTTGAGAAAAAAAGAGCTTTGTAGAAATGAGACGATCCAGATAGTTTTTGAAATACATTGCAAAGGTGGTAGACTTTTGACTGTAATATTTCCAACGCAATAGACTATCATCACTATACTTAATTTTCTACTGTCTAGTCACACTTCCAATTATTCAGTCTTGCAGGTATACCTAAGACATTAACATAACATTTTTTAAATATATCATCTGCACTGTATAAACGTTAAGCAGGACAAATATTAGCTCTGTGAAAATTAATGTAAAACTTATATTGCTGCCCCTCTACTCATAACTTTGACTCAACTTGAAATGTTGAGATGACAAATACATTCCTTGGGTTGGAAAAATATGTGACATTTCCTTGTTAGTATTTTTCCTGTTAAACTTTCGTAAACGGGAAACATAAACATTGATGGATATGTCTGTGAATATAAAAGCCCTCTGGAAAGAGTTACACCTAAGTATATAACATTTTGATTAACAACTTTGAAAATACTTTAGACAGTTAATTGCCAACAAGTGGAGTACAGTATTTTTATTGTCCACTGCCGCAAGAAAACCAGTGTGTCGGTGCACTTTTGGTGAGAGGGATACGAGCATGCGCAGAAACTCTACTAGGCCAAGCAGGGGACCAACTTAGGCCACGTCGTCGAAAAACTCTTTTGCTTAACATTTGTTCATGATAATGTATTTTAACAAATATAGCTCAAAAATATATTACATACTCACATTATATTGCCATCAATTTTGCAATTATAAGTACATACTAACGCATCAGTCTTTAGAGAAGAAGTAATATGGAAACTTAAAGGCGTGCTTATTAAAATCAGAGTCCGGTGAAATAACCGCTCATCGTTTCGTTAGCCTGGTTTTTATTTATATCAAATATCACTTTTCTGGAAGTTTTTCAATTCGTTATTACCGAACAACCAATTTTAACAACTCGGAACGTTATCCCTTTTAGATACCGAACGAAAGCCACTCCATGCCAGGAAAAGGGGATGCTTTTATTTATTACGTCGGGTTGTTATTTCCCCTTATTTTAAAAATGCACCCTGGGTTTCCATATCAGACTTAAGCTTAGGCGCGAAAGCACGCGATTTAAAACTACACAGAGGACATAAGCGCGGGAGAGCGGAAGCAACAAAAGAAGCACATTATCGGGAACGACAAACGCCATTTTGAAATATGGCTCAGATATGTGTAGAATGACACATACTAAAATTCATCATTGTTAAATGTCTTTCGGCATCTCACCAACAAAAAGGCATGATTGAATACGGTTAATCTTTGCGACGCAACTGAATATTTTTCAGGTTGTTGAGAAAACAAATCGACTATGTGGAGAGCTATCATTTCAAAATTACCTATACTTAGAACAAAACATATTTCAAACTCATTCATATGTATCGAGTCTCAGACTATTTTATTCTTCATTGAAAGTTTTGAACAAAACAGTCGTATATAACAGGCAGATATAAACCTAAATTATGCTCAAGAACTGAATACATTATTGAAATCGGTTTTGGGAAAAGAGTTTGGAGCCAGATTTTTTATTTCAAATTATTCTTTTGTTTTATAGTTGAAGGTTCGAGAGCTATTTAGCATAGTTAATATTTTGACCATTAATAATATAAATAATATTATTGACTCCTCGCATTGAGAACGTACGCTTGCTTTTCAATATTCTAAGGTTAGATCATTGCTACTAATAAATGTAAGTGTTCTTAGAATGTGATAATATTGTTAGTTTTTTATGGGATGCCTAGGTTTTCAATCTTGACTTTCGCTTCAAAAACCTAACACATTGCGACATTCTAAGGACAATGTTGTTTATTAATACCAGTAATCCGGGGATTCAATGTAGAAAATTTAGGTCTCCAATACACTATAAAATAATGGAACATTATATGAACCTAGATATAACATTTTTAGTGAAAAAAGTTTGTTGCTTTTACAGGGTGGATCATATGTGATAACTTCAATTTCAGTGGGCCCTATCACAAGAGATTTTTAAATAAATTCTCTGATTTATTTTCATGTAGGTAGACACAAGTAAAGACACTTGCGCTTTTTGGTTCCGAGAAAAGTCTTCCTTGAATGGGTTTTTATAGTAATGTACGTTCCAATTGCGGCACTTTTATGAATTTTATGGTAGGACCTACTTTTATAGACACCTTTCGGATATAATCCAACGCCCTTCGTGATATTAGCTAGGGGAGTAGTTGTTTTCTGATAGGTGTCAGTCCATTAACCTACAGTGTAGGTAATTTGAGACTGGCCTAAACAAATTGTTCTCTTAGATAATTTGATTTGTAGAAAAATATTCAGTTGCAGCTAAGTGGGAAAAAAGAGATGTACTTTTTTGAAAATTCTCGAATATTTTACACATTAGTTAATGAATAAAACAGGTTAAATTTATTCGAACTCCGAATCGCATTTTTGCGAAAATTTGACGCATCCGAAACACATTCAAAATGAACTCTATACACATATAACACGCAAAAATCTATTGCTATGGCGACCATTGGCAGGAACGATTACGGACAAAGCGGCTATGATGCTAGTTTGGCGTGTCCGGAAAGGACCCATGAGACTATACGGGCCGAATCTAAACCTGGGATGAGCGACCCCGCCCATACAGCCAGAACCACATGGGTCATGTTTTTCAAAATGTGCGGCTTCACAACAAGAAAACACTTAAATATATCATAATATAATATGTTGATAAACTCGAAATTTGCCAGTCCTAACAAATACCTAAACAACTACTTCACAAACCATTCCCGGGGTCTAGGCGAGAGTATACCAAAGTTTCGAACGCGATTTTGTAAAACATATCGATGAAGGAAAATATGAATCAAGTTCTGAGTATCTACCGTGGGTTCAACTGTTATTAGAGCCACTCCAATATCAAAGGTATTGAAAATACGATTACGACCAACTTTGGATCGATCAAAAATGTTTGTTTTATATTTTACAGCGAGTAATGTGATTTATTTCTGCAAAAATTGTTAGGGTTATTCGAAATAGATTTTAATTCAATATAGAAGAGGCAATTAAAGAAAGTGAAAGAAAAATAAATCATCATGAGAACTTTTATACGTAAAAACACGATTTTCAACTTTTTCTTCCACAATTACTTTTCCAGATTCTTTAAATAAGTTTCGTATAAACGGTTTTCGGGGATGCTGAATCTGAACTCAATCACTACTTTTTTCATTGTAAAATTATATATAAATAAGGTCTTATACTTTTCTTAGTAGGATTTGGGTATAATACACAAGAATTAAACTTGTTGAAATACTTTGATAAAATTCACAAGAAAAAATGCAAAAAAACGTTATTTTGATTAATTCATCCATTCATAACTTCAGGGATTGATTTTCAAGGCAAAGTACATACTAGTAAAATAATTGATTTGTTTCAGCAGGCAAACTTTATTCGTCTTGGACTAAACACTGAAGCAAGAAGGAAATTCATTAAAATAAAAAATATCTTCCGATAAATTGTTTTTCTTCATTTTTATTATGTTCGGCATTACGTACAGATTCAAATCTATCAATACGAGTGAAACCGGGAAATGAATTTCCTCATTATAAAATAACAGCAGGAATCAGAGACTAAGAACACAAATCTTCCCACTTCATTCCGTCAAAAGATTTTTTTTTCAAAAACCTGTACAAATTTGGCACAACATATGATACAAGTTGTTCATTATTGTCAAGAAATACCTCAATCATATCAAATGAATACGCATTCAACCAAAATATTCGCCTGCAAATGCAAATACAAAATTTTGACTCGCACCAACATGAAAACTCAACTTTCAAATTTGCTTTACAAAATTGTGTTCATGCTTAAAATCTAAGTTCCCGGGAATTGTTACAACCATCAGGGAACGTACAAAGCACATAAAAATACATTATATTTATATAAAACGACTAGAATACCACGTAAGCAGATATTTGATAGGCGAATTTGCGGGCCACGCTTTTTTTGGAAACTCTGAAGCTTTGGTCCGCGATATCCAGCCAACAAAGCAAGGAAATTTTGGTGTAACAAGTACGATCAGTAAAGTTAAGTCATATTTAAATTACAACACATAATCCAATAATTTTTTGGTGTTTCACGAAAATGTGTGTGAAGAGCAGTTATTGCTTTCCTAATTGGCAGTTTTTACTTTTTCAAATCGTATGTTATATAAAAATCTTTCACGATCTGTTTGATGTTGGCAGAGAGTAATAAACCTCAATTATGTATGAAAAACGCTTACAAATTGAATAGTGTCCACACTGTGTCAAAGATGAAAAGATCCACAGCAGGTGTTTCGGAAACGGTGAAAGATAGAGCGAGGTTAATCGGAGAAAAAGTATCTTTATTGGGTGTCTAGTAAGGTATTTTTTGAGAAGTGGAAACAATCGAACAATATTAGAGAATATGTTTATTTTTGTGGCTCAGAAATTGTCTGGCGAAAATTTTTGAAAACGGGTCTGATTTGAGCCCTTGAGTTCCTAGAAATTTTTTAAGCGTACCTATTTTGATTTTTCGTTTTGAAAATCCATCTTTAATTTATATCATTTTATTATGTAGGGTTCTGATGTAATATTCAATTTGATGTAATATTCAATTTGATTTTGTTCTACTAGTTCTTAAATTTGAGTTCTATGATGCAAATTTCTACTATTAAAATCTGTTTTTTATAATATTGTAAATTAATACCGATAACATTTACAATCATTTGATATAGCCATTCTATCTAAATATTCAAAAAATTATTTTTGATTATTGAATTTTTCTAATATATTTTCATTATTTCTCATTTTGCAAAACTAAAATACTGCTAGATGAAATAAATGTTGAACAAGACTCAATTTGCGAAAAAAAATTGTAAATATTGTTGGTCTTCGACGTTAGTTTCCGTTATTATTGAATTATAGCAGGACTGTACTAAAAAAAAATAATGAATTGTTGACTAGGAGCTCTTTTACAATCATTGCTTTATCTTCATAACCGTTTCCAAATCCTTACCCTAGACCCAGTTTAAACACATTCAAATTCAAACTTTTATTATTTTATAAACGTTTATCTCATACAATTTCTTCATCAATATCTAATTGGCCATATACTATTCTGTAGACAAACCAAAGTAGAATACAAAAACTGTTGCCGGCAAAATCATTCACATTCGACACGACAAATGATATTATTGTTTGTTTGCTCTTTCCACAGAATATTATTTTTCGCTAATTCTCAGCATTGAACGATATGTTAGTTTCACAATTGGTAAAGCTCTGATAATATAAACCAAATTCCTATATCAATTGAGCAAAGTCCTTGGTCTAACTGTTTTGAATATAAATGTCAATTTTATAAAAAATAATTCTCCAATAATTTGTGTTACAGTTAATTTTGATTAAAAGTTTTGATTGATACGGCTGATAGTTCAAAAATAAAAACTGCCAATTTCTCTAAAAGTATAAACCTTCTGTAAGGTC
Source organism: Leptinotarsa undecemlineata (assembly GCA_015342065.1). Lineage (NCBI taxonomy): Eukaryota > Metazoa > Arthropoda > Insecta > Coleoptera > Chrysomelidae > Leptinotarsa > Leptinotarsa undecemlineata. The sequence continues at coordinate 10,312 of WOGP01001080.1, read as the reverse complement.
GATCCCCAGCTTGATCAACACTAGCGACCATAATGATTTGTTGCTAAAAAATCATTTCCGTGACATCTCTACTTCAATAATGGAATACTCTAATTTCGTGCGATTTCCGAAGAAGTGAATGAAAAGGAACTGATGAAGCATGGGAAAATACGTAGCAGCCGACTGAGTCAACGGACGCTGTTTTATTGATCTGTTTGGGTGAATTACAGCCATGAATGATTCCTAGGGAGATATTTCCCTCTTCTCAGTTCGGCATTTTCCCAAGATTCCATTTTCTTTCAGCGGCGTTGATCTTCAATAATTCATAACGGAATAGAACAGAAACAATTCAGTATTCGATATAAAAAAAGCTGATCTAGTAGTATATAAATCTTAGTGAAGTTTAGCCTCTGATTTTTTTTTTATTTTGGTAAATTCTCTCAAAAATCAAGAGCTATCACCGTTCTAAAACAAACGTTGTGTACTTTTTTATCTTGTGTTCTTGTTTTATCAGTTTTTAAAACTGAATTACGTTATTTTACACACACATACCACCTGTATTTTCAAAGGATATAATTTTGCGTAACATGACTTCACTGGTAATGCTCGAAATATTAAATGTCGTCGTAACTGGGCAATGGTCTAGCTATCAAGCCCGTAAGAATACTGATTCACATTTTGACAAATAGTTTGGGACCACTTTTGCCGCCAGAAGGCGGTGCAAAACTCTAGGAGAATAAAGAGGTTACCATGGGATATGCATATGTAGTAGATAGTGTTTGTATTGTTATAATGAGCTATTAATATTCAGTTATCAGAAACTAGATTGAACTTTTATTTTATTCTAACTTTTATGTCGGACAACTGCAATATGTTAGATAATTTCTAATACTTACACAAAACAAGTTTGCCGATGGATTCATCGATTCGGAGTATTATTTTCCATTTCTTTGTTAGATCTCGACCACTCCGTAGTTTCTCAGAATAAATATCAGATTTTGAAGACAAAAATGAATAAAGTTTAAAACGTTCAAGCACCAAGTAACGGTGAAATCATATTTCGCAAAATTCTATAGATACCAATTTTCTGGACTGTGTAGGTGATACTGGTTTTGATTGTTTCATGATGAATGATGATTCAAGGAACACAGTTTTTTGTTTTCATCTTTTTTTCGATCAATGTAATACCAATAAACAAAAGCATGAGGATCGACTTCTGAGATCTTTCGAGAACTATCCACCATCTGTGCAAAGTGATAACATCGGGGTATGGGAAGGCATTTCCGATCATCACAGTCTGTTAAAGAGGTTCTGTTCGAGCGCAAAAATTGGGTATTTTAGAGTGGACATTGCGGCATGGCGCATTAACAGTGCACAACAATCATCTACAACATGAGCAAATATTTATAAAAAACTATTTCTGAAACAACTCATGCAGCGCGTAACAACAGATATTGTGCAGAAATGTGTAGGTATGGCCAGCCTCAGAAGTAAAAAGTGAGTGAGGGTTCTACGGGGCTGGCAACAAACAGGACTAGATCAATATCTCGCGCCCGCCGCTTGAACGGGGCTTTTTTTCCGTAAAACCAGGAAAATGTACTGAAGACGCTGGAATGTACACCGAGACATGATTTCACTCTCAATGTTCATAATGATCAGTTACCAATTCTGGTAGTTTATTGATATTCCTAATCTAAGTTGATATGCCAGGAAATACAAATTCCAGATCAAAAACTTATGGAATATAGCAATCAGGAGTTGGCCACTTACCGATTGAGATGACAAAAATTTTAATTTTGGCAAAAACTGATTGTCAATGAATACAGCGTATATTTTCCTGGTCGGAGACAAATGAAGCTAGGGTAGGTGTGCAGTGTTTTGTGATGAACATAGAAACTTACTACATATTTACACTCTCCACCTGAATCCAATAGAGTTATGTTCCCTAGATTAATTGACATGAAGGTAAACGTAACATATTCAAGTGACAGATCTCTAAATTGGGACCAAGAATCCAAGTTTGGATGTGCGTGTGTCGAAGAAATCTTTTGAGAAAAATCTCATAGTGACCATGGCGAAAAAAACTCATCTACTTCACATTCAATACCGAGATTGACGAAATGAATAAGTGGATATCCTAATCTGAGATATCGACTTAATATACTACTTGAGTTTTTTTAGTAAAGGTATATACAATTTGATGTATAAATGAATATCAAAGGGTTTTCGCCATATATCCCTGCAGAACTATTCTCAATTAACTACTGTTCAAAATGTTTTTCGATAACCTATGACGTACCTAATCAAGACTAACAGTGTGGAGGTCTAAACAATCTACCTACTTCAGAAAATAAGTGCCGTTAGGTATCTATAAGTAACCATTTGTAACTAATTCGTTCTGTTCTTGATATACTAAGATGAATATAATTTTATTATGAACACGACGAGATAGGGCCTCGGCAACAATTGTCTCAAGTCTTATAGTTACAGAAAGACCTCAGTGCGAAGGACCATACGTAGAAACTCATTCAAATTTAGAAAGTTTGAATTGTGGTCTTAGGATTATGGTGTTCACAATGAAATTACGTATATTTCAATATTTTAATGTATAATTTTACATCAGAAAACCTTGGAAAAGAGTAGGCAACTATATTTTCGCATTTTACTGAGATCTTTCAGTCTTGATGGGTGCTCTATGGGAATTATGATGAAAGATATAATCAAATATTCATTTAAAAGTAGTTTTGTTTGGATATAGGGCAGAAAGTTATCACCTTTGTTTATTTGTACATTATACTGTGAAAATATACATTTGATTACGAAATTCGATAAGGGTTGTTCTTCTTCTATCTAGTTTGGATTCTAGATATGTTGCCAGTGGGACGATTAATCAAAAAACAAACCATTCTTGGCCTCAATTCGTTGGATTGCTGGCAATTGCTTTATCACTAAGAAGTTCTTTACCAGAAAAGATGTGTTGTTTAATTCAGTCTTACCGAAAACGTTATGCTTTTAACTCAGACATACTGAGAAACTGCCTACTTAATTTTACTTCAAAATATACTACGCTACTAATACTAATGACTATGATACGAAAAAAATCACACATGCCTATACTAGGTATATAGGTTTTGCATATTTGGGCCCAAGGAAGATTGTACAAACAAGTTCTTCAACATTACACAAGCTTTTCCGCAAGGAATAATATCATCACACTTACTTCTAAGTACAAAAGTACAGTAGGTCTGTATAGAAAGGGAGGCTTTAATACAGCTGTGCCGTGCTACCTTGAGGCTCAGGAAAGGGATTTGGAAGAGATTGGAGGCAATCACCAAGATGGATCGAACGAGGTAGATTCAGATCAACCAAGTTTCCGCATGCGTTTTAGAGTGACAATATATCTGAGAATAATATACGTCAAGCCTCACAACTTTACCAGTGTGATTCATGAAGTGTATACATTTTTTTGCAATCGAAAGTAAGTAACCACATAACCACATGAGATATGTTTAGAATGGTTTCAACTCCCATAAATAGGAAATGAAATTATTCCTGAAATAGCTCTATTTTATGTCAATCACTTTCTGTAACGTTTGACGATATAGTTTTATTGTGAAATTAATGAAACAAATTCACAATTACTGCACAGTTAATGAACTACACAGTACTAGATGATTTGAAGTGAGGTCGTTAAGGAAACTTGACTCATCAGAAAACCTCTGGCCATTCGACTATACGCAAGAAAAAATAAATAAAAAACTAATTGAAAACTGCAAGAAATGGTATTATTAATTAAAAAAAGCATTTACAACAAAAAATCAAAGAAAAACAAAACAATGTACATTTAATTTAAGAACAATTTTACCATTAAACTAATATATAATAACAACAGGTTTAAAAAATGTAGTAATAAAAAACGTAGCGCCGTGTTGCATCCAGTGTTCTCATTCGAGTCTTCCGCGTTTCAAGGTGCCCATCCCAGGACGTCCAAGAAAGATACAAAAAAATGTGTACTCCGAACATGACACTTTAAAACAACATATAACACTTATCGGATGGGCACCAGGAAAGAGGCGGCCGGTGAGCCTGGATACCGCAGGGATCTCTAATTGAGGGCTGGCATTTGGATTGAGATCGCTCAGCCCTCGCGAAATTGCGATCAATCGCCTCCTGATCTCAAAAAACAACAATGATATAATTTAAATAATAATAAGATATAAATTATTGTAAAAAAACTCGAGTTCCATCGAGAAAAAAATCACGGGGATTGATTCTGGATAAAACAAACAAAAAAACAAATACTGATAAAATGTATCCATCGCACCCACACGATGTACAAAACAAGTAATATCGCAGCATTATCAGTCGTAACAAAAGAAGTGGGTATCGACAGATGGAAGTTGATTTAGCATTAAGCTAGTCAAACAAGACGCACGAACTTCAACTGTTGGATGTATTGTGCTATCAAGCCCATGATTTTGTTCCGAGGGCGGAAAAAAATAAAAAAATAAATGAACGAGAACCTAGGTACTAACTATATAGTCTTGAATGGCGCAAATCGGCCCAGGAATACGAGAGCTCGTACGTGCCCTCGAGTTCGATATCTTAAACTTGGCAGCATTAACAAACAAATATATTACTACAAAAAACTACAACTAATTAAAAAAATAGAGATGGTGAAGAGATGCTTGCATGCACCACACTTACTAATATTACTTGTGAATAACAAAACTAAAAATAAACATAAACAATGCCGACAACGGTCGATCCCGAGCGGCTGGAAATAAGGGCACACGGCACGCGGTCGTATTTCATCGATAATATAAACATCCACAAGTGGGGGATAAATAGAGAACAATAAAAAAAGATCTAATTCAGAAGTCCGTAGTTGACTAGGGTCCGTAACAACGCGGCATCCCGCAAACAACGAGCTCTATTTCTAAGAACATACACAACATCATACACGCATATTAAAATAGATCATTATCATCGGAAACTGCTCAATTTAAATTACAACAATGGCCCAGGCACCACGCGATGCTTGGTTAACATTTCTAATCTGAATAATAATATCCCTGTTTTAAAAATTGATAATTTGGTCATACAACATAGGCGACAGGTGGCCGAAGCGGCAACGCTGTCCAGCTTACGCATTGTCAAACGTTATAATATTAAAAATATCAACATGTGAAATACGGTACAAAACTATGACGATAATAATCGTGACAATTTTGACAACTTTAAAAAAAATAATAATACAATCAACAGACCAGCATCCGACCACTCCATTCAAAAATGCATCAACAAAAAGTGTTGGGAATGGCTGCTGGAGACCCTGACTGGAATTGCCTACAGGCCAAGAGGGGGTACCTGTACGTAACGATAGATATAAAGCCGGTAGTCTTTGCTGGCCAAAACAACGGAACCGTCATCCATGAGGGCGACGTCAAAACACTGCGCATGCTTTACTTTGCTCTCTAGAGCAGACACAAGCTGTCCGTCTTGGGTGAAGATGGTCAAGTTGAAGTTGTTGTGGTTGTCGGCAATGAGAATCTCGCCATTGGCATTGATACCAACTCCTATGGGGTAATTAGTAATTCCCTCTCCGCCAATTTGCCGTAAGTAAACGCCTTCATAACTGAAAACTTTAACGCAGTGAGCTCGGTTGTCGCTGATGAAGATTTCCTGTTTATCATTTACGACAACGCCGTTGGGGAACTCCAAGTGCTTGGAACACCCGAATTTCTGAAGCACGGCACCGGTTTGATCAAATATGATAACTCGCATGACTTTGCATTCGACAACGACAATGCGCCCCTTATTGTCTACGGTTACACCTCGGGGGTGTTGCAAAATGTTCGCTCCGAATTTGCGCACGAACTGGCCGTACTGGTTGTAAATTTGGATTTGGTGTGTGGGAGAGCGCTCGGTGACGATTATATCGCCGGAAGTACGTACTACAGCGACGCGGTTCGGGTATAGCAACTGTCCATCGCGTTTGCCGCACTCTCCAAATTGAAACTTGAACCTACCCTCCTTGTCAAATATCTGAATTCGATGGTTGTTGGTGTCAGCTACGATAATATCGTTTTGGGCGTTGACGGCCACTCCGCTCGGTTCGGTGAACTGACCCTCCATCACACCGAACTCCCCGAACTTGCAGTGGTAGATCATCTTTTGTCGTTTTATCTGAGACTTCGGGGGGAAAATCGCAGTAGACATGAGCTTGCTTGTCAGATCTAGCATGGGGTCGTTCTGAGGGGTGTTGCTTAGCGAATACGGATCGGAGGTTCCGTTTTGGAAAATGCTATCGGTGGTTCCGCCGTTCGACCACTTTTCGTAAGGGTTGATGCCGTTGAGATTCAAATCGCCCATGGTCGTGGAGAATGGTCCTAAGCTATTGGCACTACTGAACCGTTTGCTGATTATGTTTGATTCGAACGGTGACGTGGACTGGCTGGATCCAGTCAACGGAAATGGGCAGTGGATACCGCTGTTCAAGCTACCTGAGCTACCGTTCACGCTACTTCCACTGGAACTGGATCCTCCTCCGCCGGTAGGTCTTGCAATCGGTGGCTGTTTGCTTGGACCGACTACTGTCTCAGAATTAGATCGAACATAACCAAAGGTGTTTCTAACTCCAACTTGAATCGCTTGGTAATTGGATACAAATTCCAGTTCACTAGCCGATTGTACGGCTTGGTCTATATTGCAACTCATGAGACTCTGCAACTTAGTATCTAGTATTTTTTTGAACATTAGAATTTCAACAACTGTAGCACATTTGCCCAATCTATCTACGAATTCACAAGTTTTATTTATTTGTTCGCACGTTTCCTGTCCTTTCTGAGTCGCCACGTTCAGGGATATTTGTTTTGCGCTGAATACACTTTCCAGTTCTTTGAGAAGTTCTTGTTTCCTTTCCTCCAGCATGGATCTGTAGAAGAGGAAGGTGTCATTAATTTCATTTTGAGCTTTGTGATACTGGACTTGTAAGCGACTTGAAACGTGTTCCGCATTCTTCAAGACATTTCTTATATCGGTAGCTTTGCCCTTGGCCTCACTGATCCCATGGTGGATAGCATCGATATATTTGGGAGCAGCATCGTTCAAGTGTTCGTAATCGTGGAGCGCTGCCGGGTGATCCATGTTTAGACACTCTTTGCAAATTGGCACGAAACACGTATTGCAGAAGTATTTGAAAACTTCGGATTTATGTTTGTGACATATCATTTTTTCGCTCAATATTTTATCAGAGTTTCCAATGATGCCGGTAGGGATCAAGCCGTTTCTGGATTCATCTTTGATCTCAGTGAGGTTCATAACCCTGTGCCCTTCGAAGCAGTGCATGAATTGATGTGCCATCACGCAATTTGAACACAAGTAATTAGCACAGTCCACGCAACGGGCAACTGCGTCTAGTTTCTTGTGCTTACAACCCGTACAATGCACAGGAGCAGAAATATAATCGTTGTTTGAATCTGAAGAGAAAAGGGCGGTGTTCAGAATACCTTCCAATAGCCCGGCGTTGCAACGTGGACACACGCACTTGTTCTTGTCAAGACAAGGATTGCAAATAGTATGGAAACAAGCTAACAATTTAGGATTGGAGACTGGATCTCTGCACTGCTGGCAATGGATTTCGGATGCGTCGCTGTCTCTGTCAAATGAGTCGCTGACTGGTGGAGAAGATCCGCTAGTGGACGATGGCGTACCGTCCAAGGGAGAAAGTGAAAGATACTCGTGGGGTTCGCTGAATGATCCGATAGAATTTGCTCTTGTCAAGGATTCTATTGAAAGTGTTGGTGATGCCATCTTCAGTTACCCGTCATCCCTGAAACAATAGAAAAAAATTGTTAGCACTGGCATGAAAAACGAAAGAAGTGGTTACGAGTATTCTTAAAGCGAATAATTCACTGTGTACTACAGGGATCTGAGTAAAAAATTGCTTTTTCGCTGAAGTACTTTATATATAATTCCTTTATGCAAATTGTAAAGTACTGAATCTATGACATGACATGTACTCTACATATTTACGAACTGGACCTTTTTTTATGAATTCCACAACCCAGAACAGGATCGGGCTCTATTATTATTTCCATCTGTAATAAAAGCAACAACGCCGAAAGCCGTCTACGACAGATGAATTTAACTGAATGACAGGTAATTTAGATCATATTAATGAATATCTGCTGCTTGGATACTTTGGTACATTTCCCTCGTGTTTCGTATGGCCCATAAGACGAATGCGAATGAGGCAGACCTAATCCGCATCGATTGGCTCGAGTCGAGCCGAGGCATTACTTAGGATCTGTGGGGTGTGCAAGTTTTATATCTATTTTAAAGTTAGAACAAAAAAAAATTAAAAAAAACACCAAGTTTTGCTTCCAAATTATATTCAAGAAAAAGAAGTTCCAGTTATATGAAATTTCTTGACTCCAGTTTTTTTATCTGCTATGGCAACCCTCTAAACTCTTGATTTTTTTTTGTTTATTCATGCATTCGTTAATAGAAGCAAATAGTTTTGACCAAGCTTGCTCTTTTAAATTTTACGAACATCTCCATATTTTTATATTCATGAATCAGTTCCAAACACAAATCTTGGCTCCATTTCCTTTTCATTAGTGTACTTAACACAAAAACTATCAAAAGCACCGTAACACACGTTCACATTGTTGTTCGCAAAAAACTTTTACAGACTTATAGAAAGGACGATGTTTAGGAATTTCAGCAACTCTTCTAGTAGAGGCTGGAGTGAAGCATCATGCTGGTCGTAGGTTGCAGGGCAGTATATCTTCAAAAAATCAGGTATTGAAGACACTGACAGGCATACCATCTGGATCTGGTAGTATCTCACAGAAACCTGATATCCCGATCTCATAGATCGCCTGTTTCTTCCAGAAATGCCAAATTCAATCAAGTGGCAAGTAAATATTTGAATAATATATACTTTAATTCCATATTTTGTTATTTCAGCAATAATGGTTATTCCTTCATGTCCGTACCTTTATAAAGAATACCAGAAAATGTCGACAAGGACAATGTTACGAGATTATTCGTCGGGCAAAGGAATAAAACGGATAATTCGTCCGGAACACAAGGAAAAACCCTTGTTATGGACCGAATGACAAATGCTATTCCGAAGCAATAGGGGCATCGAACGATTGAAGGGCACCGTCGCTTATTCATCGGCGTCGGCGGCCAGAGAGAGTCGGAGCAGGCGATGAATCAGAGGTGGTGGCGGAGAATGCAACGTGGGGGTTGTCAATTCTTTCGGGGGCTAATGTTTGGACGAGTCTGGCGGGGTGGGAGGGAGTGCGCGATCGATGTACCGACTGAGGGGACTAATGCGTGTTGCCTAGCAACGGAGTAAGGGTTGCAACCCCACTTGAATTATTGCTGCAACAAGGTGGCTGGCCTAGCCAGACTAAAGTCTACGACGCGTTTTCGTTATTTTATTTTCGCTAAGTTTTCCGGCTCTTCGAAGCGATCGCGACGCAGTTGTTTATGCGTCAAGTGCAGAGTTTGAAAAAATACGACTTCATTGATGAGACTGCAGAAAAAATCAAATACGCCTACGTGGTGATATCTCAAACTTTTCTCACGGTTAGGGAGACAACAACATCGTTTTGATCGCTAAAAACTAAATAAAAAGAATATATTTCAATCCGCAGAAGGAAATTCACGTGGCAGAAAAAATAATCTTCTGGAAGTTTCGCAGGTCAATGAACCCAACAAAAACATAGCTTCTGAAGTAAGGGTGGGTATTTTCACAACGGAAAGTATTCCGAGCTGAAGTTAACACCAGTTTTGTCGGAACCTTAGTAATAATTTTTCAATAATAGTAGATATAGTCATGGTGTAGGAGAAGAAAAAAAAAATTAGTTGACAGACGCGGGTACTGAACACAAGTTCAAATATAAATATTTTTGTTAGGTTTTTTAGGAAGATACAGAAGAATGATCATTCTGACGTTAAAAAAATTTTTATTCACTTTTCATGTCTTTCGCAAAGTTGTAGGCGTCGAAAAGAAACTCCTCTTTAGTTCATTTTCATTCCCATATAAAACTTGTTCATCTCATTGAATAATAAAAAAAAGTTTTTGCAGAAACTCTAAACTATAATTTCGGGCACAGTATAGAAGATACAATTGAATTTACATAACAATATATGGTGGAATATAAAAAAAAGGATACGAAAAGTCATAAATATTCTCTGGTTTTTCATATAATATAGGGGCCGAAAGACTCTAGATATATATAATATCGACCATATAGTATATCTAGTGATTCGCCCAGGCTCCGCAAGGGTGCAATACTGGTACAAATATAAA
>WOGP01001079.1:0-20485 GCA_015342065.1 Leptinotarsa undecemlineata | reverse complement strand
ACACTTCAAAAAATGCAAATCCAAAATGACAAAGAGACATGATGGAATATCATGCTTTCGTCTGATAGATTCTGCAATCATTATCCTCTCTATGACACATCAGCACACACTTGGCATCATCATCTTCTAATGGTCTATTGGCTCTTCCTACCATTTGGAGAACATCAGTGATGGGATAGTCCTCGTAAGCATGAACTTTTCCATTATAAAATTGTGTATCCATAATCACAACCAAATGACTGAAAATATTAACGGCCCAACACAGATCTCTAGTTACTACGGCTACCTGAACAGCCCCAGAATCAAAGAGTTGTTCCACAAGACGTAAGTCACTAGCTGTTAAACCTTCATGCATGTAAGCAACACCTTGAGACAGTGTCTCCTTCAATGTCTGAAAATAATATTAATAATGTATCAGATGTTTAATTTCAAAGGAAATATTTTCAGGAGATTATTTCTTTGGAAAAAAAGATTTTTGGAGAAGTACCAGATTTTACTTCGCAATAAAATAGTTCTGATCGATTTAGGAAATGTAAAAAACATTTTTTAGTTACTATGAAGTGACATTTTACATATGAAAAGAAGTGACACTTCTGGATATGAAAAGAAGTTACCACTACTTGTAAAATAATATTAGTCACCTTATCTGACATCCTGTCCAAGAATGGCTTAATATCTTCTTCTTCTGCATGGAAAAATTTTTTTTCATGTCCCTCAGCAACAGCATAGGTCAGCAAATCTATCGCAGTCATTCTAGCTTGCTTTCTAGTTGGTACGAAAACTATTACTGGTTTGTGAGGACTATGTCTCAAGATGGCATTGTACACAGGCTTAGCCATTGCTATTAACCTTGAAGCGTTGTGAGTTATATTTATACCCTGAACATGGAGCTCTAAGCTAACAGGCCTAACACTAGGGTGAAAATTAAAATATGCATTAGCATTGCAGCCTAACCATTGAGCAACATCTTTATAATCCGTCAGGGAAGCACTTAAAGCAATGATTCTTATGGGTTTCTCAATCTGAGATGAGATGTACCTCATCCTAGAACAAACGACTTCTATGACAGGACCGTCGTCCCCTCCAATCAGATGTAGTTCATCAACAATGAACAAGTTTATATTTTGAACGTTTTTCCTTTGTTTCCACCTTCGAGAAAGAACATCCCATTTTTCTGCAGTTGTTATTACTATCTGTCCTTTTGCAAGAAGCTTAAGGTCGGTACCAGTTTCACCAGTCAAAAGTACAACTTTTCTACCCAAGCTCTGGCCAAACTTGTTGTGCCAATCAGCGAAAATGAGCTCAGCTAAAGCATCTCTCGGTACCATGTACACACACCTTCCTTCAGGATTTCTCTCAAATAATCTCAAGATAGCAAATTCTGCTATCGTCGTTTTACCTGATCCAGTAGGTGCTCCAATGAATATGTTGTCATCACCGTTGTAAATGGAATTGAATACCTATCAATAAAAAAAATTATATGTAAACATTGGCTTGAAAAACAAGTTTCCCTGATATGGCTATGTTACAGTGCAAAACTTATTGGATAGTATAAAATTACGTATCGGAAATATGAAGTAATAAAAAAGTGAAAACATATTTTTTATTGGGAAGGATCATGGGATATTTGATTATTCAACACCTGGGCTGAAAAGTCCCGGACCTAAGAAATAAAACGCGTTTTATTCATTCAAAATTGGCTTTATTCATCAACGTGATTTCCATCAAGAACCGCGCAATCATTCCAGCGCCACTCTAACGTTTCAATACCATTTATAGAACAATTTATCATTTGCCTCGAAATAGGTCTCAGTTTCAGCAATAACCTCTTCATTCTTACGAAATTTCTCACCAGTGAGCATTTTTTTGAGGTTTGCGAACAGCCAGTAATCGCTGGGAGCCAAATCTGGCGAATACGGTAGATGTGGGAGCAATTCGAAGTTCAATTCATGTAGTTTTGCCATTGTTTAGATTGACTTATGACACACTGGGCTGTCTTGATGAAACAAAATTTTTCTCTTTCCAGCCGATTTTTAGTTTTTCCAACAGATATAGAGAATTCAGTGTTATTGCTTTTCGAGTTTGAAAGCCTTGGATTTTAGGAATTTTTTCCTGACGTTTCGCTGGCGCGAGTGGCTAGCGTCTTCAGAGATTTAACCATCATGGCTTGCTGTTCGATGACTACCTTTTAGGCTTCGTAAAACGTATTTATGCCTTGCCAGGTAATCAGTTGTATTTGTACCTGTACTTGTACCTTCACTCGTACCTGCACTCGTACAGATACAAATGCAGGCACAAGTACAGGTATAAATACAACTGATTACCTGGCAAGACATAAATACGCTTTACGAAGCCTAAAAGGTAGTCATCAGACAGTAAGCCATGATGGTTAAACCTCTGAAGAAGCTAGCCACCCGCGCCAGTGAAACGTCAGGAAGAAATTCCAAAAATCCACTGCTTTCAAACTCGAAAAGCAATGACACTGAAAACCTCAGCCGTGAAAGTCTAAACCATTTTGTCAGATATAGGGAAGTTACGTTGAATACTGCCCCAAAATTTGCAATTTTCCAAGAGCGCCAACCAAATTAAGTAATTATGAAATCTAAACTAACCACCCTAATCTTCATCAATAATGATGATGTCACATTCTGGAAAAACAGCCACTATAATAATGTAAGGCTCCCGGGATACAGTCATTACAATGAACTCCGGGGGTGGAGGGAATTCGTGATCTTCGAACCAAAACCAATCCACAAGTTCTGGGTTGGGTGATTCTCGATAGATTGTAAAAAACTCATTCGTTACTCCAAATTCAATGTTCAGATCGTTGGGATTGCTTCATTTTTCAAACTTGTCCACCTCATAAAGTAAGTCATGTTCCTTGTTTGGATCCATGATCCACCCATCATACTCATCATCCGTACATGTTAAATCAATTGTTGGAACTTGATTCTCCCCATTAAATTCCAGGTTTTTCAGACATCCCTTATTAATCTTGAAAATCCTATTGCCTATTGTAAATCTTTTCCATGCTTTCCACCTTCCTAATAGGATAGTGAAATTAGGAATAGAGGTGGTGTTTATAGTGAGGCTGGATTTTAATTTACTTAATTTTTTTTGAAAAACACGGAATAATTTTTAATGTTTGTATGATTATTTAAGACAGTCATTAAAAAATTAATAATAATCGACAAAAGAAAGGAAAATTAACAGTTTTAAATGATGTAGTACTGCACTTGAAATGTCAAATTTTGTAAGCAAACCCATTCAATATCGAATAACTTCTTTGATCAATTACCCAAACACCACTGTACCAATCCCATAGTTATCCATTCAATATCGTAAATAAAAATTATTCGAAGAAGTCAAGGTTTTACTTCACTATTAAAATATAAGAACGGGGAATTTGTTGAAAAATATTTTCACTCACCTGTGTCTGTATTGGATTGAACTGTGGAAATTTATCAGAATATAATGCCTCATACTTCTCATTCCTGAGAGCTGTTATTGGAAGTGGCTGTAGATCCAATAATTCAGTTGGAGGATAATTCTTTTCAGGTAAAATCAAATGCTTGAATGAAACAGGCAGTTGCGTTTCCACCCCTATCCATCGATCAGAAACTATTCGTAAAAAGTAGTGAGGTGACAAAGGTTCAAATATCGGCACAAAGAATTTGACCGAATGTTCATCTTCGCAATATTTGGATTTCAGTAAGAAGTATTCATGATGTAGAATCACTTCAGAATCAACGTCCTCTACTAGAATCCAAAATGCTTCCGATTCTCCATGGAGTTTATCATCCCACTTAAAATCTGGGGTAATGGTCAGTTCCACTTGCAGCATGGATCTAGTTATTGGCTGAATATGTGTTGAAAGTTCCAATTTAGGAAACTGGTGCACATATTTATGGATAGTCTTACCCAATTTAGGAACACGAATCAGCTCTCCAATTTCATTCGGACCCAAATCATATAACCTAAAATATATTTTTTATTTTTCAGTCTTGAAAAAGGTAGTGTTGGCATAAGTATGTGAAATGAAATTACATAATGATGACAATAAGATAAATAATAAGGTAAGGTGGAACATGTGCGTGGTATGGTTTGCAAAGTTCAAATTCAACAAGACCTCAAAAATCTGCTGTAAATGCCAGGTTAATATTCATTTTTATTTTAGATACCTCTGCATTCAATGTATTCATTACTATTTCCTGCTTAAATTGAAAGGAGTATATTTTAGGAGAAATTTATTTTTGGCAAAGAAAGGGTTTATTTTCTACTTCTCCATGTTTATACTTAAAAAAATACTTTTGAAACTACTACTTTCATATGAACGTCAAATTATACTAAAAACTCTTTTTTCCATTCAGTTTATACTCTAAACATTCCTGCTTTAGTCAAATTTATATAACTAACTCCACTATGTCAATTTTGCCCATTACTGAAATATCTGAAGAAATGGTTTTTAACACTTCAAAAAATGCAAATCCAAAATGACAAAGAGACATGATGGAATATCATGCTTTCGTCTGATAGATTCTGCAATCATTATCCATTGTTTTGGCCCTATCAAACCTTAGTTTTACCAATATCTGGAAAGATGGTAAAATCTATCCTTTTTTTCAAATAAGGGTTATGTTATACTCTAAAACTTCAGTAAACTTTTTGAATTGGTTTTATATAATTTCAAATGCCGAGTCAATGAAAATCGGCAGGGTTTTATTAACCTACGATCAACCGTGACCTGTTTTTCTCAATTTTTATCTATTGTTATGAATTTATCTTCCCAAGTAGACGTCATCTGCGCAGATTTCTCAATAAGCTATTTGATTATGACCTGACTGAAGGCTTCATATGTTTCTTCGAGTCATACCTCATTGAAAGAAAATACTTTCTACAATACCTTGTTATCCATTCTATCAAATTTGTAGCATTATCTGGTGTTCCACAAGGTTTTGTTCTGATTCCTTATTTAATAAATGATATTGGTTTGGATATACACTCTAAAATCCATCTCTACGCTGACGATTATAAGATATTTCGTGAGACATTATCATTAAAACACATATTTTGTGAATCCCATCTACGATATGGTATTTGTTCCTCGAGTGAGAGTATCCAAAACCTAATTCATTCTGTTTGCCAAGCAAGAGCTCGTCACTCCTGCAGACGATTTTTCTTGAACCATCTCATTTTACTATTAGTTTTATCTCTTCGTGCCAAAGTTGGCTTTTGCATAAAAAGGGCACAAAAAACATCATATCAATACCAGGCTGTTCAACTTAACTCAGCAATAATCCTATCCCCTCTTCAACACAAATCAAGCAATCAATTTTTCAAAAAAGAAAGAAGCTTTTTCACCATCTTTCTTTTATCGATTAGAAAACTCAATACCATATTATTTTTTCGGAAGATGAGGAAACTTTCACTTGAAAAAGTATATATACTACAGCACAAATGAATTCCTTGAGGATGATCTTCAACATATCACATTTTGAATATGATAATATCTTATTTTTTTATTATCATATATATTTAATTGAATATTCCATATTGACTTTTTTTTCATTGTACACTTCACAGATCAATTTATTGCTGTCTAATTGGTACCTCAAGTGTATTTCCATTAGATTCCCAATTAACCCAATTTAGTCCTTGTATATGTATACTTTTTTACCAACTTGTACTAAATTTTCATTTAATTTTAGAATCCCAGTTTTAAGTCAGCCTTTGTCAACAGAGTTTTGTATTTTTCCATAATAAAGCATTTTTTTATTTGATTGACTGCAAACATATCTTCACGATATTAACGTGATAAATAATCGCTTCACCTAAACATAGCGAATTGCAATAAGATTGGTGCATATGGTGGTGAAAAATCATTAATTCATTTCTTTTATTCACTTAGCAAGCACACTCTTACAAAGGATGACTGAATTTCAGGACCTCCCACATAAACTCTATTATTTCTACTGGCTACAGAACTCTTGGTTTTCAAGAATAAAACTCACTTTCTCCTCTTGCTTGCACTTGTGAAATCAAAATTTTAATTTTCAAGTATCATATGGAGTCATGGTTACAAAATATAGAAAATATATAGAGGCGATTGATTTTAGAAGTATATAGTTTCAAATGTGATGGAGTTTACAACCCAATCGTAGTATTCTACAAGAGCAATTACTGTCTAGATTTCAGATGGACCTTTCAGATAAACAGCCTACTTAGATAGGTATATTATTTTCATATGAAATCTTAAGCTCTCACATCAATTGTTCATACTTTCTGGCACACATGAACCCGAACATACCCAGATTGAAAGAATTGGTAAAAAAATATGAAGACTTTTTGACTGTTCAGGATACTGTAGACAGTTTTCATTATAATTGAGATCTCATTATTCCTTAGATGGACAAGTTTTGACTTTGGTAGGCTGTCATTACAAAAGTTTCGATAATCAAGATAAACGTTCCTATTCTGATATTTTTGACAAAGTTGTAAGTAGAAATCTAGTCCTGGCAATTTATAGAGGGGATCAAATCATCTGAAGGAACAATTTGTTCAGGCCAGTCTCAACTCCCTACACTGTAGGTTAATGGTCTGAAACCGATCAGAAAATAACTACTCCCCTGGCTAAGACCACGAAGGGCGTTGGATTATATCCGACAGGTATCAGTGCAGGATTTTTCACTGAAGTTATTGGAACACACTTCATTTATTATTCAAGTAATGAAAATATATTGCGGTAGTCTTCAAGTATGCCCACTGACTATATGTGAAAAGGCAGAGGGGGTGTTTGTTATCGAGTCACAATTGTAACAAATGTTATGATGAATCATTATGGAGATAACAAACAGCAACAAGAACAATCGAAGAACTTTGCTCTGCTTATTCACTTGTGGAATTGTGTCGGGCAGTTCCTACCATGGCAGTAATAGCAAGCAAATTAAACTAGTTGAGTTATTGTAAAGTAGTGTTAAGCACATAAGTTGTATTTTTGAGTCACTGAATAGTCGATAATGTTATATGTGTCACTTATCAAAGAATCTAGAAGCATAACAGTACCTCCAACAAGGGAAAACTTTTTGATATTTCATTAATAATATAAGGTTGGTTTTCTTAAATTTTGTTTTTTTTACAATTCAGTTACGATCATCCCAATTTATGAAACATTTGAAGTAATGATTATCTTGATTATCAAAACTAGTGTGATCAATAGCTTTTTCATACTTCTGGTGAAAGAGAAAAGTAATTAGAATCATTCTTTGCAAAAAAGTCCACTTTTATCTACTGAAGTCTCAATACATTTAATCAACTCACCTTTCCCAGGGAAAGTTTTTCTTCTCAATTTTCTTGACAATTTCTTCTGGCATTTTCCTAAACTGCCTCAAAGGTGACATTGACTGCCACATACGCTTGTCAATCATCTTACACAGAGACAACGACTTGTCTGCCAATTGTGCCCATCCTCGATGCAAAACAATTTCAAATATAGCTCTCATTAAGCGAGCTGCGGACTGAGTGACATATACCATATCAGACATGAGAGCAAAACCCTCCAATTTGAGCTGGGAGATATAGGCTTGTAAGAGAACATTCACTTTGGCACTAGGCTCTTCGATGCTTTCTTTTATAGGAATCGGCACACGCTCCATTAACTTTTGTAATTCCATTTTTTCTTCTGCTCTCACCGTTATATTTCGAAATTCACTTGATAGCGAAAACACCCTGAACAATTCAATATCACTCAACATTGGCTTCAGCTGCTGATTGTAAGTTTGCATTGATCCGTAAGTACAATAATAATGGGATGCTATTCTTCCCAACTCTGTTACTTGAAACTGACCCATTTTGCGATCATATTTGATTAAACCACTCTTGTCTAAGTGGAGAGCAGCAGTATGGATCAAGTCGATTCGATGTTGCTTCAGTTTTTCGTCTTGTTTTATTTGATCATGAGATATTCCATACAGAGTAGGTTGTCGGAGCATTCTTATATACAAGTAAGTATATCCCAACCAATGAACTGCATCATCAATATTTTGTATAGTCCCGAGAACTATCTCTGCATTGAGCATATCAGGAAGCTTTGAAATCATTTGTGATTCAATAGGTAACTGTTGATTTAGGAGAGACAAATAGTATTGAAGTTCACTGTGATTGGTTATCAGTATACCTTCTCCTTTAGTGTCATATTGGGGCCGACCAGCTCTACCTAACATCTGAAGCACATCTAAGGCACCTAGTTCAACCCATCTTCCCTTTTCAGGATTATAAATTTGTGTTCCCTTGATGATAACTGTGTGTGCCGGAAGATTAACACCCCAAGCTAATGTGGCAGTGGATACAAGTACTTGAATATGTCTATCAGCAAAGAGATCCTCTACCAAAGTTCTATCAACACGGGTCATTCCTGCATGATGTATAGCAAATCCGTACGGAAGAAGATCTTTCAGTTCGTGGTTTTTAACTTGTTCTGCTTCTGTCCGCAGAACCTCCATGGAAGCTGAGCCTTCACGCAAAAAGTTTCCTAGAGTGTCTTTTTCCAAGCACATGTCTCTTATGGCCCTCGCAGTTTTACCTGTTTCTTTTCGGGAATGAACAAAAATAAGCACCTGGTTTTTGCCTGCGTGTTCCATTGTCTTCTCATAAACGATTTCATTCATCACTTGGCATCGCTTCAAAGCTTTCTTTTCTGTCACCCCAATGTACTGCTGTTCAAGAGCCACGGGACGGTAACTGTTGTCAAAATGGAATAAACCTGTAGAAGATTTCACTCTCAAAAATGCTGCAACATCTTGATAATTGGGAAGTGTAGCTGAAAGACCTACTAGCCGAACATCCTCTTGAGTGGATTCAATCATACGAATAGTTCTTGCAACAAGAGCTTCTAGAACTGGTCCTCTCTCGTCGTGCAACAAATGAATTTCATCAATGATTATCAATCGAACGAGCGAGGTGTACGTTTTCTCCCCTCCTTTCCTAGTTACAATATCCCACTTTTCTGGGGTACATACTATAATTTGAGTAGATGCTATCTGTTCTCTAGTCAGTTGATGATCACCTGTCAACTCTGAAACAGTCATATTGTAGCTTGCCAGCCTTTTACTAAAGTTTCCTACCATTTCTTGGGCCAGCGATCTCATAGGAGCAATGTAGATGATCTTGAAGTCATGTGCATTTATAGTCCCATTCTGATTAATATGTTTGCCAATTTCTCGCATCATACACAGTAAGGCTACATTAGTTTTACCGGCTCCAGTGGGAGCGCAAATGAGTAGATTTTCATCCGTTTCCAAAGCAGATTTGCACAGTCTACTCTGGATTCGATTTAGAGTTTTATAACCGTCGAATACTGGTTGCACATATGTAGGAAGTTGATCAATTGAAATGAGTTTTTCATTCTCTCCATATGGTTTCTGTTTCAAAGCTGGGACATGAACTTCCTCATAACCTTAAACAAAAGGATATGACAATTAAGGAAATGTTTTATTAGTGACAACTGATTTTGTGAAGAGATAAGTTCAGAAAATGCCTTTTTGTGGCTTTTGTCTACTTCTCCATTAGTATATAAAAAATAAAAATCTTCAAAAAATTAACGAATAAATGCAGAGATACGGAAGAAAAAATGACCTGTGAGTGTTAAATGACGGATCATTGGAGAGATAACACTGGAGAAAATAGAAACACAGTAGTTTAATGGAAAAAATATCAATATCAAAAAAAAAAACAAAAGCAAAGCCTACAGAGAATTAAATGAAAAATAAATAAAAATGATAATCAGAAAACTGTAATTTACGGGAATTTACAGAATAATTAACGATCCAGCACCAAGCTGTAACCGACTGACTACTAAAAAAGGATAAGAAATTGAAAACTATGAAATTTTGGTAATGCTGATCAAGTAAAGGTTGCATTTCCCCACTCCTCTACATCGATTTACAGTTATTTCAGTCGTACCCACCTAACTGGTACCAACCTAACACAAGGTAGATTAAACACTGTTGGTGTTTAGAAAAAACAACGCTCTACCTGTTGACTATTATTAAATATTAAATCTGAAATGGAATAATGATGCCTCAGTTGAATTATTCAATTTTTCTTTTCGAAGCTAGCTGTTTTTTTTTAATTTGCTCCATTGTGAACGATTTGTTTATCAAGAATTATTTTAACTGTTTGTTCACAATTTAGCATTTGGAATATGATGCTTGTAATTTGTATGTAAAAAAATAAATGTAGTTTTTGTTAGATAATAATAATAATATTTATTTTACTACGTTACATAATACAATATGTTTGTAGCAAGTCATGTTTGGCTTTACATTTGAAATTTACATGTTAAAATTTAAACAACATTTACAAGTTAAAATTTACACAACAACCACATACGTAAAAACTTTGAAAATCAAAAAGAAGTACTGACTTGTATGTTACCACTAAAATGTGTTCTGAAGTCATCGACAGAATAGGGCAAAATATTGTACAGAGAGTAATCTATTCGAATTTTTTTGCGATAAGTGAAAACGAAATCGATTTATTCTAATGTGGTGAGCGTTTCGTGTGTTATGCTCGTGGATATGACATTGTTTCGCCAAGGATGGATTTTTCTTATGGATTTCAATCAAGACGTAATAAAGAAATAAAGTTGGCAATGGCATAATTCTGAGTTTTTTGAAATATTCTTGACAGCGATCCCTGTATCCAATATTAGACAGCACTCTCAAATCCTTCTTTTGCATCCTAAATATTGGAATGGAATGACATGAATTTTCCCAAAGTTGTACTCCACAGCTGATATGAGAGTGAAACAATGAAAAATATAAGTTTTTTAATATAATTACACTAGTAATGTACTTCAATTGGCGAAGAACAAATAGAGAACCCGAGAGTTTACTCTTCAGTTGAGAAATATGTGCAGACCAGTTGAGTCTATTATCTAATGTAGTAATGCCCAGTAATTTAACTTTATTAGTTTCACAATTAGAGATAAATTTGTCGAGATGAGACTGTAACATATCATTGTTTTTACTGTAGTGTTTAACAACACTAACTGCCCTCCCAGTAACACTGAATCAAGAGTTCTCCAATTGTTAATCCTATTCATATACCTATAAGACTATGTGGAGCAGCCAAGAAGTTATTTATCACTTCCTCAAGATCAGAATAACATATGAATCTGCCTTGCACTAAAATTTTGAGCAGCAGAATCTTAATGCTGTGCTTCAACACGTTTAATGTGCATATCCCTGATATGAGCCACACTGGTCCTTCATCAAGTGCACACAATGGTGTCTAAAGATTAAAATTAACAATGAAAGCTTAGCACTGGTTTGAGTTGGATGTACAGAAATTTTTTGGTTTTGTTTAGTGTTTTTTGTATTCCTGGCATTTCAGAAGACAGAGACCCTCACCTGCTTCTGGGATGGAACTTTTTGAATTCCACAGTCAAAATGTCAGGAAAAACTAGCCCTAATTTGTTTTCAATGGCCCAACCTGTATGGATTTCATCAAAGCATATGAAAATATAAAAAAAAACTTGTAGAAGTATGGCGTTTCCAAGAAATTGGTTAACCATTTGAAGATGGCACTTGAAAATAGTAAATATAAAGTTGGAGTAGGGAGTAGAAAGACAGAAAAAAATCTTTGTGGTGAAAACATTTCTTTCTGAAACATGTAGTACAAAAAGGCCAACTAACTTCAAACCAAAAAACCAGTACTCACCATAGTTTGCAATAGAAATTGGCACACAATGCAATAAATGAGAGTCTAGATATAAAATTTCACTCACAAAAATTACTTCATACTAAAAAGTAGTATATTGTTATCTTTATTTTCAACTGAATATATCCGACTCTTATGAGGAATTGCTTCTGAGCTAATATCTACTTCATTATTAGCAAACACTGAATAATAAATATAATTGATTACAAAGACCCATTAGTTATAATAACTAGTAAGGAGAACCCTGAAAATCTGAATAGCGGAGTTGAAATCATCCACTAGGAGGAAAACTGCCTCAAAAGGAAGTTTCCAGAAGTTGTGAACATAATTCACAATGGATTCACTCAGGCCTGTGTGGAAATCTGCAACTTACGGAAACCTTCAATCAAAAGAAGACTGAAAAGCATGTCCAACAGACTTATCAATAATCTAGCTTGATTTGAAATTCTTCTTTTTTAATTTCATTGTGATTTGACATTATTTTCATTTTTTATTCAAATTGTTTGTTCATTATTGATATTTTACTTACTGTTTTTGTTGTAAATCATCCCCTGAAAAAAAAACTAACGCCGGCGTCTGCTGGTCGTCGTCAATCGACTGTGACTTGACCAAGGTCTCCCTCAACTCTACTTGTGATTCTAGATCGTTCTAGGTATCGCATTGCTTCGAGAATAATTCTATCAGCTCTCTAAGACTTCCATTGGCATATATAAACACTGGCAACACGCATATCAGCAGAAGTCTAGATGACAGTGCGTTGTGAAGTGCTTTAGTAATGCAATAGACATTTGAATATTGGTTTCAAGTTTTACTTGTAGTTTTGGTTGTATTGTCAGTGTAGCAGCAAAATAAAGTCAAGTTTAATTGTACAGTGTAGTTAATGATTGTCAAACCAACTAGGAAAACGTAATATTATCAACATATTTCCTAACTCATATTAACATATTCAAAAAAAAACTTATTGTGAGATTTTCACTAAACAGTTTTACAAAAACGAAACGCGTGTTTCGCGATACAATGGCTTCTTCAGGCGAGATACGATCCTAGTTTTTTTTTACCCATTTATAATCATTGAAAACACTATTATTTGAAAAAAATCAAGAAAACATGCTAAGTTGAACATTGAAAAAACGGGCCTAATAACTTTCAGTAAAAGAAACAACTTTGTAGAATTCCCTATGTGAAACCCAAATGCAAATCGATTCCATTAGATCATATAAAATTCTTAGGCGTTATTCTAGATCCAAACCTTAACTGGTAATCACACATAAACATCTTAAATAGTAGTCTGAACGCCATCTACGCAATATCACACAATATCTACGGGACCAAGTATCTGTCAGTTGTTTGAGAACATATTACTATGCTCATGTTCAGTCAATTTTTTTTTCAATTATTTATTTCCTATGAGATCATATTTTGGGGCTTTTCATCAAGCTCACAAAGAATATTCATAACAAAAAAAAAATAAGATGAATATCAAGATTGGATCATAATACTTCATGTAGCACATACTTTTCTGATCTTGACAGTGCCTTCATTGTATTCCCTGTGCTTTGTCAACTTTGTGAAGAAATATTCCCCGTTTCCTAAAAACGCTGATCAATATTCTGCAAATATGAACCTCAACACTAGGCATCAAAGTGAACTATCTGTCCCTTACCATAAATCAACTTATTATGGTCCACACTACCAAGCAATCAAAGCATATAGTACTAAAATATATTACAGGTCAGAAAAAGTTCAGAAGTTCTGCCATAAGTTACTTGAAGCAGAAATGCTATTTATTATTCTTTTAAACCTGACCCTGACATTTGCTGTGTTCCGTGTTGTTGATCAATTTGCAATAAAAGTATTATTATTATTAAATTTACCTTTTCTCTGCTTCCTGAACGATCCTTCTGGTAGATTACACTTTTTATTGGCCATAAAATGTGATCCCTGTTTGAATACCAGATCCTCAAAATCTACAAGATGCCTAGAACCCGCAACTTGAGCACTTGCCAAGTCCATTTCATGAGACTCCTTCTTTCGCCGCTTTGTTCTAGAAGTGGATTCACCATCTATATCATCATCATCATCATCCCTTCCTGTCTCCAATAGTTTCAAAATACGTTTCAAAGAGGAGTCTTCAGACATTTTGTCCTTAATTTTCGTCCTTTCCGTATCACTCTGTGACTGGGCCAAAAGAGTACAGTATAAAACTGAAAAAAAAAAAGATTTTTTTATGATATATTGGAAAATTAAATATTTGTTAACACCGAAAATATATACACCTTTTGGAAAATTTCAGAGAATTCAGAATTTGCTTTTTGCATAAGAAAATGGTCTTTTCCACAAAGTTTTGTTATTTTTTGTGGGTTTATTTATTCATAAAGAAATATCCCTTCAGTTCATGATAACGGACATTATACTATCCAGCCTCTGTGGCTTATGGAAACATTCATTCAGAACTCGTTAAAAAACAAAAAAAAATGAGAGGACAGCATATGTGTTGTGTGATAACCAGTGAAAAAAAAATTAGGTTTTTAAATGTTTTTAAAAATTATCAAAACTAACTGAAACAGAGAAACTGGAAAAATTAAGAAATTAAATTATTGACATAAATGAAACATTTGTTAGCTGAGATTCAAAATTGTTGTAATTAACAAAAATAAAACTAGAAACCTCATTCTATGAACGAAGTTCAACTTGGAAATTGCAAAACCTACTAAAATGTTGCAATATTTGTAATATGAGGTGAATACTTTTTTAATTAGCATTGTGGAGTGAAAACAAAAATAAAAAAATTGAAATTATATAGCATTTGCTAAAGCGAGAACTGATAAATGTAAAGGTATTTTCCAATTGTTGATAAATGAAACAACATGCTACTTTGAGAGATTCCAGTCAACAAACAAGAGTTTTTTCAATTTGATCTCAACTATATCAAAACTTCTTGAATCCCATATAATAGTAGTAGTACTAGACTTTATTTTGGGAATCCTAATATACAATATATAGTTATGCATATATAAATGATTTATATACATATATGATTTTACAGTACGTCACAATTCGCCTACAATTGCGGTAGACATTATCAAATGAGATGAGGCAACAGACAATTTGCTCTTGTTGTCCTAACATCAGATTCTGTGCCAGGAACTTCAGAGCACTTCATCACAGTAATGTAGATTGTCAAATAAGCAATCCCCATATTTCTTCCCTACAAGTAGCAATGTAAAGTAGTAAAATATATTATCTACTTCACTTTTCAAAATCTATCACAAATTTTTGGAATCAACTTTGGAATACTGTGATATTAGATCTTCGACTTTTCAATCAAAATTTTTTTATAGGACAATAGATAGAATTTTTATTAGTTGTTCCAGTAAAAACTAAGGTTGAAACAGAACCTGGCCTCCTTAAGTGAGAAGCTTCCACATGAAACGAACCTCCGCATGTTTTTAAAGGAGTTTTGTTTATGCAAAACTTTGTAGAAATCTGTTAGCGAGATCCTTGTTGTATCTATAAACGAAACAAATGATTTTTTTGGTGTATACATATCTTTCTTAAAATCACAATTGTTTCGAGAAGTAAATATATTTTTAATAAAGGCATTTTACACAAATATTTTTGTATGTTTTGAAAATGGGAAAAAATACTTTCCGAAATGTTTCCTATCTTAAGGAAGTCAAATATAAAAAAAAACAAATATTCAAATATTTTATGTCATTTAACAGTGAAATTCATAAATATGGCAGTTTACTGACTATGAGGCACTTTTTTTCATTGAACTTACTCATTTGTCTGTGTTTCTTCAACTGTTTGATGAAGTCAAAACAATCATAACCCAGAAGAAGAACTAGTTGATTTTCACATTCCCTATCATCATTTGCATCTCTCAAAACATTTAGCACTTTTTCTGCTGTTTGGTGGGAATCCATGGCATCATCATAGATTTTTGACAATCTTCTTTGTAACCAATAAGCATCAATGTCCAAAGGATGTAATGCTTTTTCCTTTTTCAGTTCTTCAACACCACCTAACTAAAAATAATAATTTTTGAGGTGACTGTGCAAAAATAAATGATTAAGATAAACACAATGAATAATGAAATTGTGGAGAAACACACTAAAGCTCACACAAAATATCGTGAACCCTGAGGTGCACAAACAAAATCAATGGCACTATTTGGGAGTGACAATAGTCATAAGAATTGTCCGCCTCAGAATTTTTCCACCCTAGAATTTTGAAGTAACTTCCTCAATAATTTATAAACAATTGGAAAACAAATTTCTACATGATATAAACGTTTAACTAAAATAGTATGAATTGTGTGAATCATTTACAAACATACAAATCTAGAACATTAGGATTATATTATTATAATTTTTGTCAGAAAGAACCTGTCAACTTCCTTGACCAATGTATCTTCTTTTAAATACTGCACATGCCATAAGTGATCCCACCTATGACCCTACCCACAAGACAACCAAATTTAAAAAATTTCCCTTTATGATGCAATCACCTTCTATAGTAACTGTCAATTTTCCTTGAGGGGTCAAAAGGTTTATAAACAATCTTAATCTTTTCTCATTGAAAAGTGTTATTATAGCATCAGGAATACTTGAAAGAGTTTAAGCTAGTCTGTAGTTATGTTTTATGTTATGACACTGTACAAGTGAACTGTATTAGTCTTTGACTAAATAAAGGATTTATATATAAATATTTTAACGTGATTAGATTTTTACGGTTTTTATGTTATATTATATTCCTATTTTTATCTCAATTATTTGAAATAGTTCAAAATGTGTTTCTGCAGACACACCATTTTTTTTTCTGTATATTTTGTATCACCCTACTCTATTGCAAAAAAACAAAACGAAAATTTTCTGCAAAAGTTATGAACATCATGTAAATTCTGGTTATCATCTAAATAAATTCTAAGAAATTTACTGGTAGTCGTGGTAGGGTACCTGTGGTAATTCACAATAAAATGATAGAGGGAGTTATCCAGATTGGTGCTGAAAAGGCAATAAGGCAAGTGTCTTATTCTGAAACATTGTATGTCTGCCATTGAGGATGACAAGTGTTCTATGTAAATGAAATTTTACCTCTTTCATATACTATAGTGTGAAGCAATCCCGTGAATGATATCTGATTCAAACTGAATAGAAAAAAGTGTTTTGTGTATAATTCAATATTTATATAAAAGTAGTTGCTTCACAAGTATTTTTTCGTTTGTGTAATTCAATGTTTATATGAAAGAAGTTGTTTGGAGAAGGCTTTATTTTCAGTGTGTTTCTGAAAGTTACTTTTTTGCAGAATTCTTTCAATTTAGTGAGAATGTTGAAAATCATTTTGCAATTAGAAGTGTAAAAAAAAACAAATTTAATGTTCTATACCTCCCAGACAACCTTCCTAAGGCATTGTTACCCTGGTTCAAAGCTGCGGATATCGTGTATCAGTCTCTCTGTTCGTACTTCAGTGTTTCTTTTGCCATTCGCATATCTCTAGGTTCTAGTTACTTCACATGAGCTGTAATGACTATAATAACTTACATTTTCAGCATGAATGGCGCCATCCTCCTTGGCTTCTTCCCCTTCTTCATCATCAGTTTCTTCTCGAACTTCCCCATACATATCCTCATCATCTTCTTCCTCAGATTCTTCAAACTGAACATTTATTCCATAAGTTTCATCAATATTTTCATCTCCGACTGAGGTTTTATTCTCTTCATTTCCAAAGTCATTAATTTTCTTCCCCAAATTCAATAGCAGTGCAAAACGCTCGTCTGCTATCGGTCCCAGAAATGTTTCAGTTTCTTTTTTCTTATCTCTGTCTCTTAGTCTATCATTTTTTAAAACTTGTAGAACCTCATCTGCAGCACCACAGAGAATTTCTCTAGGTTGATCGCCCAATGCTTCTTGAAGAAAACTTAAAAGAACTTCATATGTTTGCCGTGTTTCTTGAGTTTTTGGCCTATACATTATTCCCACCATTTCATCTACTCCTTCTGATAGTAAAGTCGCACCCTTCATTCTTGCAAAGTCATATTGAGCCTCATCTCGTTTTAGTCGTCTAAAACAAAAAAGTATAGGTAGTATGATTTTTTTATCAAATATTTAGCAACATACTTCACTTTGCGCTCCTCTGCTTTTCCAGGTCGAGTTCTTTGTGCCCGATCTCCCATTTTTGTTCCAGATAATTTTCCTACAAGGGACATAACTTCTCCAGTAGCTTCATCTCGGCTCCTCCTTTCGATGAATCTAACATCAGCTTGGAGCACAAGGTTGGAGTTCTGAAGATATATAAATAAAATTATTAGCAACATTGAAAACAAAAAAATATATATCAATGGTGTTCAATTAAAGTGTGCAAAAATGTATCATTTTTACATAATAATTTTGTTGAAAGATAATTGATTATAATATTTTAACAACTTACAGCTTTGTACTCATATTGCTGTTGTCTAGCTGCGGCATCTGCCATTTTTTTAATGTGGGAATTCTAGTGGCTGGCAACTTCTCCTTATTATTGGTAAAAGCTTTAAAAAAAAGTAAATCTGAAATTACAAAAGAAATAATGTTCAGCTACTTCAGAGATAAAACATTGAGTGACCGTACTTCTCTAGAAATTACAAACGAGAAAATTTACACACCTTTTTTAAAAAACGCTAAATCAGATGCTTAGTGTTGATACAATCAACTTGAAAATGATTACTTTAGCACTTAGAATTAGGCAAAAATATAGTGCAAATATAACACTGGCCTGGGATAAATTGCATTGAACAATTCTATTTTTTCTGGATCAGTGGCATTTAATTCAGTGAATTTCAAATTACTGATTGCAAAGTGATATTATCTGGAATTGAGTGATACTGCTTCATCTTGGTTAGCAGACTATTTAGATACATTACAAATAGGATTGATGATTGAATTTCTGGGGTTGGAATATCATCCTCTAGAGTTTCTCTAGGTAGAGTCCTTGGTCCATTTCTGTTTGCTATACTCCCTTTTGACCCACCTGAAGCACTTCAAATTCCCAAGAGAATATAAATTGCATAAATATGTACAAATGTCTATATTCATGTGCACAAAATGGAATAAGAATTAACCCCAATAAAAGTACGACCTTTACTAAATACCAGAAAAACAAACAAAATATATCTGTAGTGTTCACAATCTAATAAGGATTAGTCCCTAACATGCGTTTCTGAAGCAACAATAAAGGAACATTTTTTAAAAGTATTTGTAATCCCAATCCAAGGAGATCATCAGTATCATTTTCATCCATCGAAATTATTACAAATTTGACCATGAGGAAAATTACAACCCTAAATGAAAAATTTGCCTCTATGAATTATTTAATGAATATACAAAAATTCAAGTAAAATGGTTCCAGTTTTCAACAGGA
The DNA here is from genome assembly GCA_015342065.1 of Leptinotarsa undecemlineata. Classification (NCBI taxonomy): domain Eukaryota; kingdom Metazoa; phylum Arthropoda; class Insecta; order Coleoptera; family Chrysomelidae; genus Leptinotarsa; species Leptinotarsa undecemlineata. Next base: position 1,366 of record WOGP01001079.1, on the reverse strand, counting down.
AAATGTAATTATTTTTTACATGGTTTATGGGATAAAGCCATAACCCTTAGTATACAAACCTGAATGATTTGCCTATTTCTGAATTTCAGAAATAGGCAATCTAACTAGTGATTCCATACAAATGAAAATTAACATATAGCATCATGTAACTGACTGGCCCTTTGCAATTTGGTTATAACTATTGAAGGTGTATATTCCTGGTATTTTTTAATAACAATAATATCTAGCAAGTATTACTTTGGTATTGTATCCTACTTTTGTTGCACAATAATAAGAAATTTTCACTAATAACTAACTGCTGAAGCAAAACAAATTAGAACATCTTCTTCTTCCTAATTTTGGCCACAGCTTCCAGATTTGGTGCTATTATGCAGTGCTCTTTTTATTATCCAGGGAGTACATGAGAGTCTTGTTTTTACACAATATTGTACTCCGTTTTTTTTCTTAATATATTTTTATTCTATGTTTTTCCATCTCTTCTTCAATATATTCTTCTTTGTGCAAGAGTTTATTTATAGCAGATATAGACTCTTCTCGCTTCAGGGCAGCTGTGAAGCATTACCACAAGCAGAAATGCTGCCTCGGATAAAAAGAACCCAGAATGGAAAAAGTTAAAGATGGGATACCTGAATAATTCCAATAATTTTTTATTTTAACTTTGACTCTTCACATTATAACTTATTTTCTATTCATTTTTTTTTATTCCTCTACTCTTTTCTTTTTTCTATAATTCAGTTATGTTAAAAAATTGTTATTATTAATTAATTTGAATATTTATAAATTATTATCCCTTAAAATTGTTATGAAGTTCATATTTTATAAACATCCGATACATATCCAAGTTTGGTACAGTTCTAATAATATAGCATTCAAAGAAAATATGTTCCAAAGTTTCTTCTTGTCCACATTCACAATATGGATTATCTTTTATTTTAATTTGGTATAAATATTTTTTTGTTAAACAGTGTCCTGTTTTCATCCTAATCATAGTTGTGATATACCTTCCACTTGAATATGGATATTGACTATATCATAATTTATCAGGATATTCGGTAAGAATTTTGCCATATGTTAATGTCTTTTGTGTTTATATAAATTTTCCACTATTCTCAAAATTTCGTAAACATGTTTTTTCGCCTACCTCTATCCAAAGTATACATTTCCTGGCCTCATTGTAGGGAGCAAAGTCGTACTTTTCCTCACAAGGGAGGAAAAGTAAAAGTGACGTCATGGTACATAATCAATGAAATAATTTATACGGCATTGACAACCTAAACTATATTCTATTATATAAATATAAAGTTTACCGTTTATTTATAGAACAACCTGTATTTTGCAATATGGTATAAATTAGTAGGTATTTTAA
>WOGP01001078.1:0-20487 GCA_015342065.1 Leptinotarsa undecemlineata | reverse complement strand
ATTAATTTTTATTAACAGAATTGTATATTTAATTGCATGCAATTTGAATAAACATTAAAGTAACTATTATCAGTAAGTATAGGTGAGATTTTACTGTCTACCAAGATGTTGTAACCAGAGAAAACATCTGCCTTGATAGACATAGGTTTATACCATTTTAATTTTCCAAAATACATTTCGAAATGAATTTCTTATGGAAGTTTCAAGCACGTTTAGACATCTACCATTAACTTATAATTATCGTTGGCTTATAATAGTAGACATTAGAGTTCAAGTTTTTTTTTCAAAAAATGTTCTGTCTGCTATCCACTGGCTCTTATTCAAAATTGAAACAAAATCACTATAATTTGGCAAGAAGAAGAATCAACTTCTCAATATTGACATACTCCTAAAATCTCCTCATTTACAAAAATATTTGAGAAGTTTCGGTTTCGAACAAAGTTTATGTACTGGATATTATAACCTAATATAATTTTTGTTTCACCCTAGCACCCGAAAAACGTACACTAACCTAATAAATTGAAATTGATCATTCGTAAATAACAAACTGTAACGGATATGAATAAAAATTGCCCCATTTAAAAACCGCTCGTTGGGGTGTCGAGGCATCATCGCTCGCGGGGCGGCCGTGAGGGGGCGAGAGAGCGTCGGGACGCCCGAAGAGAGAGAGAGAAGGGCAGAAGGGCCCAACATTACGATGATGGATGTGGGGGATTACCGGATGAGGGAGATGGACGATGGACCAAGACTAGATCTGGCTGTCAGAGGATGATGAATTGTGGCGTGGTTTATATTGCATAGTTACTGCATAGTTACATGCGTACGCTTACATAACTACGCCAATCATTAGGCTTCAATGTGTCAACCGAGATGTATCGTGAGGATATTAACTGCTGTTTATTTTGGAATTCATGTCGGTTCATCCCTGATGGAATGGAATTCCGCGTTAGGTACAAAATACTACGTAGGGTGATGATGCATATCTGCTATTGCAGAAAATTCAACTGGAATATACACAGTATGTCACGTACCTATTCAAGGTAGTGATTATGTGGAAGATTCTGAGACAAAAACTTTCATAATTCCACATCCTGAAAGATTTCGTTAAAGGGCGAAATATTTATTATACGCCTCGCACATTTTCAAAGCTTTCAGGTTCAAACATGACACAAAACGCTCGATTTGAAGTGGTTGACAATGTTACATGTAAAATTTCAATAGTTCGGACTTCCATCAAGTGGGAAACATCCTTATACTAAAAACCCACTCACACGGGTCAGTATCTACCAAAAGAGAAATCATCAAGACTCTAGTGGATCGTGCTCTCGGGTTCTGTAATACGAATGAAGGTCTCGAGACGAAACTCGGCATCATCAAAAAATATCATCAGCGGAATGGTTACTCCGAAGTGATGGTAGAACAGAATTTGACTACCAGTTCTTGTACTTCCGTACGCCAGAGAATTATCGGAGAGGATGAGAAGAATTGGGTCCGAGTACAACATCAGAACCTACTCCATATCCGGAAACACCGTCGTAGCAGCCTCACGGAAACCAGACCACCAAATGCGGACTACAATTTCAAGAATTGAATTTACCAGATATCCTGTGAATACGGCAAATTCTATATCGGTGAAACAAAGAGGATATTGAAAATCCGTATTGCCAAGAACAAGAGAAACACAGCGAGGAGAAATCAGCAAATAGGGACTAGCAGAGCATGTGTGGACTCATCAACATTGCATCAAGTGGTCCCAAGCTTAGATCATCCACAGAGAAGAACACTGGTTGAAGTGGAAATTCGAAGAAGCGGCATATATGTTATCCAAAGACGCATTCATCAATCTAGCGTAGAAATATTCAACATATGGAAAACTATAATCAAGCGGAAAACAATTAACTTCCGCCAGACGGTCAACTCCCCGGAAGAGAGGATAAGTGAAAGGGCTAGAATGGCCTTTGAATAGTCATTTCTCGAAGGAATAGTCCAATCATCACTTGATGACGATTGTGGATACTAACAATCGAAACTTCGTGAAGTAACTTGTTTTGAAATCTGTTTTAATTTATTTTCAATTTATTTTATTTTATTTTATTATTATTTTTTTCATTTGTTTAGAGTCTGTAGTCATTTTCTTTTTGTGTATTGTTTATTTTATTCGTTGTCTATTGTATTTCAATTTCTGGTTTTATTGCTTAATATAATTGATACTTTAGCTATTTATTCTAATTTTATTAGTTATTTTATAGATTTCAAATCATAGTGGAATCATAGTAGACAATGGAAATCGGATCTACTGAAATTCATGACACAGAACCTTCTTTTATCAATGTCCACGGGACGGCTCTAAAGATTATTGAACTTCTTCAACCTCGTATGACATGTTACTTTCTTTCGGATCCTGACAGTTTCGACCAATGCGATTATTTTTAAGATCCAAGAAAACAGATTGTTTATTCCGGGTCCAAACAGTGTTTCTCTTACTTGATTTCGATTTTTCATACCTACAAAAGCTTTTTGGGATAACAACTCAAATGTTGAAGAAATAATAAACAAATATGTGTCATGTGAACATGACAAATCATTAAACATCCCATCATTTTTACAGAAAACTGAAAGTTTTCTATTCAGTTTTCTTTGATAACTGGTACAAATTCCTTTGAGTTCTTCTATTTACATAATATCAAGATTACCATGAGGACCTTTTTGTTGTTATGAAAACTGACAAATTGGCATTTGTTGGAGTTGATTTTTGGAAAGTATGTTCAAAATTATTGATTTTAATTTTGAAATAGGTGAGTGCCTATAACACAAAACGAAAATGCGACCTCAACCTCCAAAATGATATATGCCAGGTAAAACAAAACTCAATTTCAATCTTTCTTAATCATACTTGTATCACATTGGTTTATCAGGTCGCATGAATTTATATTCTCGTGCGATAATTTTAATTTTTTATCTCTGAGTTTTCTGGCGATGTCTTGAATTTATTGGAGTATCTGGAGACATCCTATATTTTGTTTTATGAAAGAGGTGACATTGGCACATCAAGATCTTCAGATGATGTGGTGCTGCAGGTCTTTCCGGGTTTTCCTGCAGCTAAAAAAACAAATGCGCCAGTGGAATCAATGAAGTCGCCCCGGAGCGCCAATTAATTTTTGTTGTTGTTTGATAATTTCATGATTTGTATTAGTTTCTTCTTTAATATATTGAACAGTAAATTTTATGATAATTTCCTAGATATTGATATGCATTTTATGGTGTAGAGAGCGATTACAATGTGCTTGAAATGCTTAAGGCAACTGACGTAGGCATTTATTTGATGAGCACTAATATTGTATTCATTCGAATAGCTTTCGTATAACAACATTATATCAAATCATCTAAAGCAACAATTCGTCCAGGTGTCATTCCATTAACCTACAGTGTAGGGACTTGACACTAGCCTGAACGAATTGTTCCTTTAGATGATTTGATTTATAGCCAGTCTCTAAGTATGCCCACTGACTAGATGTGAAAATCATTATATGTGACTATTATTTGTTCATTAAAATGTGTATGCTATCCTTGAAAGATAGATATATGGCATTGCGGACATTTTTGTAGACCTCTCATAAAACAACCCATTAAAAAAGGATACCATTCAGAAAGACAAACAAACGCGGAAAAGGCCTTCGTTTCATAGTTGAGGGTGAGTATAGTAAGAAAAGGCTTATAACCCACGTTCCAAAATATCAATTGATATTCGAGAAATACCCGTCGAAAGCATTTGACACACTGGATCATGAAAGGCTTCTAGAAATGCTTGAGAAAATAGAAATACGGAAAAATTCTCATGAGAGATTCAAAAGTAACCTCTCTAATAGAACGCAGACAATAAAAATTCATGACATCTTCAGTAACGCACAAAATAATAAGATAAGTGTGTTCCACCAGGTACAGTTTTGGGGCCAATTCTGTTTATTTTTCATCTCAATAATACTATTGACTTGATATACGTTATTCGGATTTTGCATAAGGAAAATACACCGTTGAGAAGTGGTTAAACGAGGTGAAATAAGCACTGAGGATGATGCACTCAGTGAATGCTCCAAAGAGGCTGTTACCGACGAAAACATAAAAATAATGCACAAAATAATTTTGGATGACTGCAAAGTGAGGTTGATCGAGATAGCTGAGGCTCTGAAGATGTCAAAGAAACGTGTTGGACATATCGTACATGAATATGTGTGTATGCGAACGAATTGATGATTCTGAGCAGTGTTTCAAACTGTTCCACCCTAAAAAACCCGAAGTTTTGTATTGACATATTATGACAATAGATAAAACATTTCACACCAGAATCAAAAGGATCGTCTTTTGAGTGGACTGCACGTGGTGAAACGATTCCAAAGCGTGCAAATACGCAACAGTCGGCTGGCAAGGTTATGGTATCAGTATTATGGGATGCGCATGCTCTGTTCATCGACTATTTCGAAAAGGAAAAAACCATCAACAGCAACTATTACGTAATGTTATTAGAGCGTTTGAGGGACGAAATCGCAGAAAAACGGCCGCATTTGAAGAAAAAGGAAGTGTTCCATCAAGACAATGCACCGCGTCACAAATCAATGAAAACGATGGCAAAATTGCATGAATTGGGCTTCAAATTGCTTCCTCATCCAGTATATTTCCAGATCTGGCCCCTAGTGACTTTTTCCTGTTCAAGGACCTCAATAGGATACTCGCTAAAATGAAATTCAGCGGCGATGAAGTGGCAATTGTCGGAACTGATGCCTATTTTAAGGGTAACGGCTAATCGTTCTATAAAAATGGTATCGAAAAATTGCATCACCGCTATATTCGTTGTATGGCAATTATATTGAATAAAACAATCAAATTTTATAAAATGAATCTATGTTAGCCTTGTTACTCACATCTGGGATAAAACTCTAATATGGATTATTCATAAAATAAGCTGTGCTTCCTCCTTTATAAATTCAAATTTTCAAAAAATATAAATATATGGGACGGTAGCCTGGTGGGTTAATGTGGGTGGTTTGTTCCACTCACTCAATAGATCGCTGTGCGAACCGGTGGTCTGAGCCGCAAGGCCGGACCATCGAATTTCACTCCCTATCGTCCAACCCGTGTTAGAAATCACACGTTAAAAGGTAAGACCTCGCTCAACCTTAGCTCGCAGAAGTTTCGACTTGTGAAAGATGTTTTTCATTGAGGGCGACAGCTGTTTAACGGAAAACAGGTTTTGACAGATGATGAATATATAATATGCACGTCAATTTTCATTTATAGGGTGACGAATTCTGATATGGAAATCATACCAATCATCATATCAATTTTTCAATTACGAACATTTCATAAAAAAAACAGAAAATTTGCTGTCGTTCACTATTCAAGATGTCCACAGTCTGCAATCGGCATTTTCGAATAATTCTCTGTAAGAATCTCTTTAGATTTGTAAGTTTAGTAGAGTACACTTTCGGCTTCAGGTGTCCTCACAGAATGAAGTTCATCGGTGTGAGATCAGGTGATCTAGTGGGCCACTCTACTGGACCCCTTCTATCAATTCAACCCATTGGAAAATGTTCATCCAAAAACTGTCTCACCCGAAGATCAAAATGTGGAGGTGCACCATCCTGCTGGAATGTTATTTGTGTAATCATAGGATCTACACGGTCTTGTTATAGTACGTAATGTACGTGTCTCCATTGAGATCATCTTCAATGAAGAATGGTCCAGCAGTATGATTACCATGAATGCCGGCCCAGATATTCAATTTTTGTGGAGTTTGTGAATCTGTTTCCATTACCAAATGAGGATTCACATCGCTGCAGTAACGACAATTATGTCTATTCACTTCACCATTAACATAAAAGAACTTTCGTCTGAGAAACATGTATTGTATATTAGGTTTGGGTTATTGGTCAATTTCTCACTGAACTCCAGACGCTTTAGCTACTTATCTGACAGATTGTCGATTATTCATTTGTATATGTTCTAAAACTGCAATTTCAACTTCATCATTTCTGACAGAACGGGATATTTCATGTTTTCTGTTGTGAACAGAACCTGACGTTCGACACTCATCCATTAACTGTATTATAAAATCTTGCAGCAGCTTTAGCACATTCATTATTTCTATAATAGGTTGCAACAATTTCTATTCTTTCTTCAGTAGAATAAATCAAATAAATAAAACGTTCACAACTATTTGAATAAATTCTACAAATCTAGAAGACCTGCTACAGAGAATTGTTCGGGAATGCCGATTTCTGACTCCGGACAACTTCAATAATGTAAGGAACGCTTTCGAAAGTAGACTACATTCTTGTATGAAACTAGATGGAGGTCATTTTGAACACTTGAACCGTTGATTGTGTTGCCATTGATATAATTTTTGTTGATTACCTCAATAAAATGAGCGACACCGAATTTTCTGTTTTTTCTTGAATAAAACGTTCAACATTTGATTTCTCAATAACGAAGGAACATATTTTGAATATTTCGAAAATTACAGAAGTAATAGAGGGACAAAACACATATCAAATAATATATCACTTGACCCTTCGCCATTGGGAAAATAGGGGTGGTAGTTGCTGACCGCAGGGGGATGAAGTTTCGGGTATGATTTTCATATCAGAATTAGTCCCCTACAAATAAAAATTGTCGTGTTCTTTGAAATTTTCGTTCAAACGTTCTTTTCTCACTTGCAAGGGGGGTCAAATTTTCGTTGGAACGCCCTGTATTTTCAAAACCACTCAACTCAAACCTCTCTATCACTCGTTGGAAGTGTGCAAAATTCATTTTTGAAATTGGTTTTACCTAAGCCCACAACACTTCTCTATCGAAACTTTGTTACATCTCATGTAACTCTTTGAGGCTTATGAGAGCCTCAAAGAGAGATATTTTGATATTTCAATAGCTGTAGTTCGGTGTAATTATTACACTCGTAATATTTCTAGTCCTGCGGATAATATTAATTATTATAATAGTATGTAGTTGTTATCCGAAGCACAATATAAACTTCTACTCCTTTGTATATTTGTTTAAATATTTATAACAATGATAGCCACCTTCTTGTTGTTACGGATTTTAATTCCACAACAATAGTTTATTGAACGATTGTTTGAATTTGGGACTGTAATGCGTTTTTGATTTGATCTGATTTGACATCTTCGGTACCTCGAATTTAATGGCACGCGCCTCAAGGGCATTAAGGCATTGAATCGTTTTGAATAGTATTATTGAATTGTCAAAGAGCATTGTGATATTCACCAGAGGAAGGAAATGCCTTTCTTTACCACAGATTAGCTAACAATACTAGTGATATAAACATTCCTGCATCAACATCATAGATTCCTCGTAGTGCCCTATTCCTACCCCCGTAGTGGCTTAAACCCCCCGAAATATTCTATAGAAAATATTAAGTACCTCGTGTAAACTTCAGATTTCACGGAAACTTTCGCACACCGAAAAAAATTAGTTCCGAGAAAAACAATTATTCGAAAAAGGTGGATGGTCTATACCTACCTGGATTAGTATGGGATTGGATTCCGAAGAATGGGGTTTAAAAATACCTTGAAAGACGAAAACAGTTGTTACACATACCAAGATCGGAAATCTGTACGTAAAGTTCACATACTTCACGTGTGATGGAGGGCTGCCATTTTGAATGGGCGTAACGTGAAGGTAATTGCGACGGGGTGTAGTTTCATTGAAAGTAAATATTCACCCTTATATTTATATTAACATTTTCATATCACTTTGATATTGTATATTGTTTCTGTATTATTTCCATGGCAGGAAGTGTGAATCTCTATCAAATCATCGAAAAATCAAGTAAAAGTAAGTCATAAGTTTATTTGAGACATTTATTCCAAACGGGAGTTCACGAAGAAAAAAGATAATGTTGATGGCAATGAACAATCAATTGATTATACTGACGAGTTTAAAATATTTACCATATTCTCTAATGTACTTTTGATTATGCCAATACAATTATATTTAGTCAATAATATTTTCAATATTATTGGCAAATTTTCATTCTGAGAGTTCAGTTTTCCCAAAATATCAAGTAATTTTAAAATAGGCACAGATTTGGGAGAAAGACGTGTTTGTTGTATTTTCTACACTTTCGCCTATCTAAAACAATAGTTGTTAGAAAACTATTGCAGGAAAATTAATACGTTAAAAATAATATGAAATAATGTATTCGTTTGAATTGAAAGCGTTATATTTTTGGGAGTGATCAATTTGTGGGAAAGAAAGATTTTGGCTTTCTACTACTCCATCTTGATACAAAAAATGTGGGAATCTTCCGAAGAAAGGAAGAATGCAATAATTTCCAAAAGAAGTAACTCTTGTAGATCATGCAAAGAAGTAACTTTCACACACAAAATCGAAGAAAAAGCTCTCCTGAAACAGCTACTTCTGTATGTCTTTAAAATCTGTTTTTCCGTTAACCAGCTGTCGCACCCCTACGAACTCTACCCCTAAAAAGTAGAAACTTGTGCGAGTTAAGGATTAACGAGATCTTACCTGTTAACGTATGATTCCTAACACGGGTTGGAAGATAGCAAGTGAAAATCGATCGTTCAGAGTAGGGCTTGAATCACCGACCAACAAGGCAGTCGATTCGAGTGAGTGAACAAAGCACCCACATCAAACTGCCTGGCTAAACTCAGTTTGTATTACAGACATTCGTTATGGAAAAGAATCAGATATCAAACACAGGATTTCTACACAATATAATTGATGAAAGAGTAAAATTCCACTAACATGGAACACTGTCATCCTCACTGGTAGATATCCGATGTTTCGCTGTAAGACACTTGCTCTTCAGTGCCAATCTGAATGGAATAGAACTGGTCGATACTTGATGAAAATCCATATTGAAAAACTAGTTTATACCTAAAGAAGCTATTGTACAGCGAAAAACGTGTCGTGGTTTTTGTAAAACCCTTATAGTGAAAATCATACAATAAACTGTATTGATTGATTTTTCTTTTTTACTAATCTAAATGACATTATAAGTAAAACACAAAGTTATTTCATAAAATTACGACTTTATAATCGATGACATGATTGGATCAAACTCATTCCGTGACATAATGTCGTAATTTTATGATTGAATTGTGTGCTATTTCTTATAATGTTTTATGTCAAATCATATACTCAATTGGGTCAGTTCAATATTCCCAGTTCTACTGTATGTAGAAGTTCTAGATAGGCCTACCAGAAGATTGAATGGGGGGTAATTTTTGGGAGATGATAGTTTTTTGAAAAAAGCATTTTTGTGTAGAGTAAATTTTGAACTTAGTTGCTGTTTTTCTTTTCTTGGATGTATGTTATATAGAAATGGAGAAGTAGGAAGCTGAAAACGTTGAACCTGAATATGTTTAGATGGGATCTTGTATATTTTTCCTGTTTCATTCTCTGACAAATTCTATAAGGCGGCACTATGACATTATTCATGAAACTTCTCTGACCTTGATGGAAAATTCTAAAATTTCAATTCATTACACATTAAGATACATGTTATTTGGTTATTATATTATATATGTATGAGTATTATAAACTATTACTAAATATCACTTTTCACAAACTAAAAAATAGTGGAGAATTCCAATGGAGAACGTTATATCGGTGTAGTAAGCTCCTTAAGAATTGATCGTACATGGCTACTACATGCTATATCTATACCAATTATGAAGACGGAGGCAGATTTAGTCTCCGCAACGTTGAGAAAAATATATATACAGTTTTTTAGCCCTTTTTTGATAAGCAAAATTATCAAATACAAGTTACTGATAAATAGAACACTTTTCTTAGTGAAAAATAATTTCAATTCACGCAGAACTTATCAACGTGAACGGAACAATTTCACTTTTTTTCAACCCGTAGAATCACTTTACAACTTTTATTGTTTTCATATTTAGGAAGATGACTATGTAAAAAAAATAAAAAAACTTTATTCTACAAAAATAATACTACATTCATATGGAAGCATATGCGTTATTACGTCGAATGTACAAATTACTTCTGCGTAATATATTTCAGAGTGAAACTATGAAAAGAATGATGCAATAACACTTCCAAAATACAAATTATAAAACAACAACTATAAACATCCTTGTAGCTACATAAAGTTTTGTATTATTATTTTATCGGTGTGCAGTTGTGACCAATATACTTCGCGACACAAAGTCTAGCCATTCCATTCGATATCACCCCTGAGAAACTGAAGAAAAATTCCACGACAACCCTTCATACGCCACTGGAAGGGTCCAAAAGCTGCACAATAGAGCCATAGGGGGCAAAGCTCCTAGTTTTTACTCACGATCGGCTGAATGGCCCAACTCGAACAATTTTTTTCATTGCATTGTGGCATCGGAACAAGATATTCCTGAACCAGTCTTAAATTTCAACGTGAACAGCCACGCCCCGTATTTTAGCTTGTCATTCATTTACGATTTTCGTGTTTTGTACTCCGGTGACGTTTTGCGTTTCGCCAAAAATGAAGGTATATCCCACAATACGGACGGATACTTAATGGTTGCACAAAGGTATTTTCATTGACTTTTCTGTCGAAATTTGGGCCACAATTCAGAAAACGAACAATGACGATTCTGTATGAATGAACGACAAGAGAAGTAAAAAATAAATCAACGCCCAATGATCTCCGAAATGACTTTGGAATTCGTAATTCAAACGATCTGTGGTGGTGTTTTGTCAACAAGACGAGTTTCGAAGAGTTCATTACGGAAAGAGTTTGTGTCACCCCCTATAATTGGTAAAAACATTATCATCAGTCGATTGGCAATTTCAAATGAACCAACTTTGTTTCCAGAAATGGTCTCCATATTAAGAACATTTCATGATATTTGGATAAATTAAAGGTAAACTTTCACTGCCAGATTCAACTGTGTGAAAGCTATTTATCGGGTTTTTTGTCCGTGATCTGCAGATTTTCATTCCTGACGTTTCGCCTGCTACTGCGGTAGACCGCAGTAGTAGACGAACCGTCAGGCAAATATCTTCAGGCAACAGTTGAAAAACCCGAAAAATATCTTTCACACAGTTATTGGATACAGTCTGTTCATGTGTTAGTTCCCACCCTGCCTCTAGATGTGAGTTTCGAGCTAGTAGGACATGGTCAAATGGGACTTGTAGTTGGAACCAAACATTTCGTCTTCTACTGCGGCTAAATTCATGAGCGACGGGTGCCGCAGTAGCAGACGAAACGTCTGATACTACAGGCTCCATTAGACCATGGCCTTTGTTGTTTTACCTGTGCGAAAGTAGCGATTTATGTTGGATTCAAATCACTGGAGATTAAATTCATTTGAAAAAACGTTCTCCGGAAGTTTACTCTACATAAAAGCAGTTCTCTATATCTGCCCGGAGATTGCTTTCTCTAAACGTGACTCCAATCGTGAAATCCTAGGTTCTTATAAGTATTATCAGAAGATGATAAAAATTAAATCTTACAATCAAGTTAGGCGGTAATCAGGATCATTATATGTAGATGACTACTTGAAGCTGAAGAAATTAACTTTAAACTTTCAAGCTAGTCTCGGATATACCTACACAGTAGGTTGAAATGACTGACGCCTCAGAAAACAACTACTCCCCTGGCTAATACCACGAAGGGCGTTGGATTATATCCAACAGGCGTCAGTGCAGAAATCTTCACAAAAAATTTCCTGCATATGCAATGACGAGTGGCTAATGAGCCCGAAACCGCCGTCCGCAAGTGTGACCGTTCCAAAATTGAAGGCCGACTCTTTCAGTTGTATTGCCAATTGCATATGCAGGAGACTAGCTTGAAGGGTTAAAGTTCATTTTTTTAGATTTGTTTACTGCCAGTCTTCAAGCATAGCCCACTGACTAATAAGAAAGATGACTACTTGTTAATATGACATCTTAAGCTCTTCTGGTTTCTAGTTGTAACTATTACTTACAGAAACATCGACGACACAAGCTGCAGGTGGATAGACTGCATGCTTAGAGGAATATTGATATACACAACCATCATGGGAGAGAAGTAGTGGCACGGGAAGCAAAGAATCGTTCTTAGAGGAGGTTTGTCCCTACTTTTATAAAACATTGTAACGGACGAGTTGCTTCGAGTTAGTCTTCTGGATCATAATGGACACAAAGTACTGGACTATGAGGACGACTTATTCCCATGTAAATATAATAATGTAGTGAAGAGACGTATGCAGAAGGCCATAAATATCATAACTGGATGAACCAACGATAGCTCAACGGAATCCACCATAGTAGCATTCACCAAGACGATCATTGGAAAGAACCTAGGACCTCTGAAACTTCGAGATGAAGAGATAAATCTGTTGGAGGAGTGACATTAGTTCTCAGACTGATCTGGAAACAACATCCAGAACTAGTGAAAAGAAAGGCGGAGGTATTTGGCCAAACGCACCTACGGAAATACATGCAGCCTAATCCAGTCATGGTGATTGAACCCATGATAACCTATGCATTCATGGTCTGGAGGCCTAACATGAAACAAACGACCGCTAACAATAAAATAAGCAGGGTGCATGTTTGGAAATAACAGGGCGTACCGTTCTAACAGCTGCATTGGGGGGCATTTTTGAATCGTCCTCGTCAACATCTAGAAAAAATGGAATACTTACCTATATCGGGCAAAATTGAAATTCTGGAATATGTGAAGAAACGTACATGTTCTCGAACCACTGAAACACAATGTGTTTCAACAGAAATCAACAGAAATGGTCATTGGCAGAAGCGTCTTCTAGACACATATTTCACTAACCATGGTGGTATTTTCAGGAGATGTAGAAACCAACATGATGTATAATTTTGGTATTTGTCATTCTCATAAGTCAAGGCTTTTCAAAGACGTTTCATAACTAACTCATCGACTATCTCCAAAGGATACCTATTATTTTACGGTATTTTTCTGATAATTTTTTTGTTGTATCTTTATTTTCATGAATGATAACTCTTTATTATTTTATTATTTTCATTGTAAATTTTATATTCGGGGATCTGTTGCTGAGACGATATTCAAAAGTTTGTACCATGAAGGGAGACAATGGGTTTTCCATTGCCGTACCCAGATATGGTTTGTGCAAAAAGTTTTTGAACTGGGAGTTACTTTAAATGCAAATCCAGTGAAGATTTAACCAGAAGTGATATTATCCAAAAATTGAACTCTCTACCATCTGATATTCCAGTCTTGGTCGCAAGAAGGAAACTGTCCATTCAATTACTTTTGTATCTGGTATAGTTATTACTAGTTTTTGGCGAGGATATAAAATTTCGAAATCTTGAACAATCATCAAAATACCATAAAATATTCTTTTTCGCATAGTCGAGTTTTTCAAAATGATAAGAAGGAGTTTTCGGAACTGGAATGAGTTCTATGAATAGCAACAAAGATCTTATTGCGAATAGCCCTTTGTTTTGTGTTATACGCAATAATTATAAATAATTGATAGACCAATATTAGAAAAATATATAGGAGATAGTCACTAACTTACAGGAAATATATAACAAATTATAGGTATTAAAAAATAGGTAGTTTAGCGTAGGAACAACAAAAGTTAGGTGATATTAACCGGTAGTAGTTAGATACTACTAGCAGGTAGTAGTTAAGCCACTAGCAGATAAAAAACTATTATATTTCTAAAATTTAGTCATAATGATCTCCTGAAGACGATAACTTGGCTAGCAAAGCGCACGTCGAAATACCGTAATTTTGTTCTTGTGTTGAGAAAGTGGTTTCAATAGATTAATAATAATAAATCCATCTATTTATAATTGTGTAGATAAATAGCAAAATAGACACTAGACACAATTTCGTAATTTCGACCTCTTCTTGATCTTTTCATCTCTTGAAATATTTGACATCATCATAGTGGTTTGTAATTTCTTTCAGAATTCAAACACTGACTTTCATTTGTTCAAATTCACCCTTCTAGAAATGAGATGATACTTTACTACTGTGACAGAAAACAGACAAACACACTTTGACATCCTCATTATATCGACACAAATTTCGTCATAATCATATTTGAAAAATTTACCTAGTCAGCCAACTGGCCAACTTCGATAATTATCTAGAGAAACAACCCATCTTCGTATTTATAAACAGCAATTACCTGAACAATACCGTCGGCGAACAACAGAGAAATCCAGATAAAACAATATTAGTTTGCATGCAGTCGGTGGAAAGAGAGCGGCCCTTGGATATGTCAAAACGATTTCCCCGATATCCGTCAAGCCGGTAATTCAAGAAAGAAAAAAGTTCATCTCCCGCACTTGGTTTCCCACGCCCTAGTTGGTTCGTTTCAGGTACGCCCGGTATATGGAGTGAGTACGAAAACAAGAGTAGGCCCTGAAGCGCATACGTATTGTAATTCCACAAGGGAGCAAATAACGTGTATTTTTGGTTGTTACATGTCGTTTTCTTACCTGTTTGAACCCGAAATTATTTTGCTACCTGAGTGAAATATAATTAGTAGTTGACGAAAATGAGTGTTGCACGCGTTTTCAAAACGCTGGAGGTACCGATACGTTTACCAGCTGAGGAGGTACATAAGGAGAGAAATCCGCTCACAACGAAAATATATCCGGTTTCAATGACACTCAACGATAGTAATGATCTTTGGATATTTTAGGTTACTAAAAATCAGATTGTGCTTACTAGGGGATTGGGATTACAGATTGTATGAAAATACCATTGAACACACGAGAAACAAAGCCTGAAAGTTTATAATTATCCTGTACTAAATTTATACTGAGAGTGAATTTGGAAAGGTGTAGATACTTTCAAATTGAAGAAAAAGCCAAAAAATTGCTACTAGATCATTTACCACAGAAGTACGAGGCAGCTTACGAAAAGTTTCAGCAGTGGCTAGATTCAAATAAGGCTACTTTATTTAAACATTTCTGGCAATATCAATATTACCTGACTTACAGGAGGTAACAGCAGTGAAGAACTCTGAAAGCAACAAGTATCAGCACAAATGCGACAGTTTTGGTTTTCAAAGTTGCTGCAACAAATATTCTTGCCGTTCCAATCTTACTCTACTTGTTTGGAGTAGTGAAGTGGACTCGGGAGGAGCTGTATCAATCCTACATAAAGACCCGAAAATTGATGCATCACTATAGGAGTTTGCATCCCAAATCGTCAGTTTCACGGTTGTACTTCTTCCGACAACAAGGAGGCCGTGGACTTTTGAGTTTGAAGTGTCTACATGACAGAATGGTTCTGGATGTAGCCTATAAATACATCAAGAGTTGGGATCCCCAAAAATTGATCACTCCTAAAAATATAACCCCTTCAATTCAAATCAGAAATAATTTGAAAATCACGAACCGAAATCAGTTTCAGAAGTTGAAGACTTGGGAATAATTATGGACTCAAAGTTGTCATTTAATTCACATATAGAAAAAACCGTTAATAAATGTAATAGAATTATTGGATTCCTCAAAAGAAACTGTCA
Source organism: Leptinotarsa undecemlineata (assembly GCA_015342065.1). Taxonomy (NCBI): domain Eukaryota; kingdom Metazoa; phylum Arthropoda; class Insecta; order Coleoptera; family Chrysomelidae; genus Leptinotarsa; species Leptinotarsa undecemlineata. The sequence continues at coordinate 4,987 of WOGP01001078.1, read as the reverse complement.
AAACCTCTCCTCAATTTATATTATGCATGTATAGGCTCTGCTTTGTATCGGATGTTTGGAATCCTCAGTACCACATAAACATAGGTCGTATTGAGAGAGTCCAAAACACATTTCTTCGCTACATTAGTCACAAATAAAATTTTCCAATTACGAATAGCAATTACAGTCCCATTATGCGCCAATACAATATTATGCCTATGAAGGATAGAAGAACTGTTACGGATCTCATCATGATTTTCAAGTTGATGACAGGATTAGTCCATTGCCCAGAGCTTCATTCCAAAATCGAGTTCAATGTTCAGGCTGCTCAAAATTCAACACTTTATAAAATGCTCAAAACCCTTAACGAAATGTACAATGATATTCAATATTTTTAAATCTCTTTATACTGTTTCAAACGCAGGATGAAAAAAAAAATTCATTGATAAGTTGTGATCATTTCTGTAGTCTCTGTCATTCTTATAAGAATTATGTTATTCTTCGATTGTCTAATGTAATTTACAAAAAATTAAAGTTTACATTCTTTTTTCTCAAAGCCCCCTTGAACTAAAATTATAAAGTGGGTTTTCTATTGGATTTGTTAATCTGTTTTTGAGCCCTATATTGGTAAATAAATAAATAAATCCCAGCCACAGGAATATTTTTCAAATTGAAAGGATATATTTTCAAGAGAAATTAACTTTTAGGAAAGAAAGTTTTTTGCTGTCTGCTTCTCCAGCTTGACACAATAAATGTGGGAATATTCCAAAGGAAGGAAGGAAGCAATCCATTTAAAAAATTGCCTATATACAAAGATCAAATCAAAGAGTGCATGTAGATCATGCGAAGTTATCATTATTGATATTATTATCTTTATGGCTCAGATTACTGTGCTTGATAGTTCGTACTGGAACCTCTAGCGTGAAATGAATCTATTGAAAACCCTTTCCCAGCACCAGAACCAAAATTACGGTCTCAAATTACTGTACCGGTACTGTCAAACAATTTTTTAATTATGACTGCTGAATACAGCTCTCAGAGTGACGAATATTGTTTTTCCTCAGTATTGCATTCTTCCATCAATTCTAACCACACATTTATAACGTTTAAAGACGATTCATAAATGATGCATGTACCGATGTTGACTTGATTCAACAACCGCGATATTCTAATAAAAATACCCCCGAAAAAACCCACCCCGTAAACCATATTTCCGCGTTTCAATAGATCCCAACTTGTTGCGCTCACATACACATACACACACATTTCGAGATGATAGATGTGTGCACTTTTGCATAATAAACCCCAAGCATTCTTCCCCTATAAGAAAGGCAAATTTGCCATCTCAAACATTTATAGTAACACGTCTTATATACGGAGTATACCTCCGTGAAAGCTCTCTCTGCACTATTGAACGTCTCGTTGTAAAATCAGTGTATACATTCTTTATAGCAGCCATAATAGAACCCCAACATTTCATTATATTCTGGATAATGTTTGAGGCTCATTGTCCGTGGATTGTGCACTTGATCCAAAGACACGAATAATAAAGTTAAACAGGTAGACCATTATCACATTGTGCGATATAAAGCGAGGTGGTTGCTCCATGTATTCACATTCACTTCTATTTCAATGCTGCTTTCGCTTGCTGTTATGTTAGTGTGAAAATTGCGCCTTTGTTCAAGATAGATCGGGCTTTTACACAATGATTTTTGGCCCGTGCCGAAACGCTGGTGGACAATTGTTGGTGTTTGGTGTTTTTATATTCGACAATTTCGAATTAATGACCTCTTATTTGGCACAAAATCGACATAATGATTGTACTACCTCTCCAGACGATGATTTTTTTTTCTATATTTCTTCACCGTGAACAATAACAAAATCAATAATAATTTCCATCTTTATTTGGAATTGACTGCATGTTCCGGATCGTTAATAGTGTGATTGAAGGTATTAATAATTATCAAAGAAAATACAATACAAATTTAAAAGGAGTTTCTCAATTTATAAAAACAACAATTAAACTTGAAGCAAAGTCCGTATCAGAACTTTTATAAGAAACCATTGTCAACTATTGTCATTTGCTACAAAAAAGATTGTTTGAATTTAGTATTTTCATTTACTTGAAGTGTATTTCCTTATGAAGCTACCGTGTTAGCGAAACGCATCTAGAAATAAAAAAAGTTTGTATGAAAATTGTTTAATAATTATCATGGATTAAGTGTCATTTATTTGTGTAAAATTCGATAAAATGATTTTTTTCAAGCCAATAATGTGTATATTTGAAATCAAATTCAAATGAATGTTTATTTATTTTCATCGCAAACTCAATCAAATACATATTTGATACATTTCATTAATTCGGACTTCCTTTGTCTAATATGACATAAAATGATTTGAAATTCCTGAAAGAAACAATAAAATTCAAACTACAAAATAACAATTTTATTAAGCAAAACTACTGAAATTACAATGAAATACAATACAAGCAACAATTGAAAATTGAACAATTACTGAGAAATGAAAATTAAAAGATTTTGAGCCGAGTTACTTCACGACGTTTCGATTGTTAGTATCCACAATCGTCTTCGGGTGATGACTGGACTTAGTCCTCCGAGAGGTGACTATTTATAGGTCATTCGAGTGCTTTCACCTACCCCCTTTTCTCTCTCTCCGCTCCTTCATCGGAAAGTAAGATCTTCCATAACTTTCACGATGGAGAAGGAAGTCCACAACAAATTGCCATTTTTAAACGTATTGATGAAGAGGGCCACCACTAAATGAGAAACGTCTGTATATCGAAAACCATCTCATACGAGACAGTATCTGAACCAGGAAACCAACCACCATAAGGCGACTACGAGAGGAGTGATCAAGACTCCTAAGAGCCGTCACAACTAGTACTTGTACTTCTCTACATCAGGAGACATTGTCAAAAAGTATAAGAAGAATTGGGTCCAACCGTAACATCAGAACCTGCTTCAGATTTGGCAACAGTATCCGTAGCAGCCTCATGAAAATCAGACCACCAAACTCGGACTGCGATTTTAAGAATTGCATTTACCGGATACCCTGTGAGTGCGGTGAAACTAATAGGCCATTGAAAGTCCCCATTGCCGAGTACAAGAAACACAAACATCAAGGAGAATAGCAGATCATATTTAGACTCATCAACATAACATTCAATCGAAATAAGCGCCATTTGAATCAGTGCACTTATCCCAACATAACACAGGTTCATTATTTCCGTCAGCATAAAAAATGTGTGCTCGGGATTTAATGAAGTCAACGAAGGCCGTTTTTTACTGGTCCTGATTGGCGAAGGATCTACCGGTAAAAAAATTGGCGAGAGATCTAATGAGTATGACAAGTGAGACAGAAGCTCAATATTCAATTCGTAAAATTTTTTGGACTGTGATTTGTGAAACGGGCGTACGGGCGTTGTTATGGAGTAGGATTGGAACTCTTCTATTGACCGGTGCCAGCTGCAGTTAACGCAGTTTTCGGTACATTTCGTCGATTTCTTCACATTAGAACTCTGCTGTGATGGTTTGGAGAAAGTTGGAGAAAGTTATAGTGAATCACACCAGCCGCTGACCATAATACAATAACCATGTTTTTTTTTTGCTGATTGTCGCCTTTGGGAAGTGCCTAGGTCGTCGACTGGCCAATGGGCCGGTGTTCAACCACTGCTCTAAATGTCTGTTGTTGTCGGAGATGGTCTATTTTTCATGACACGTGACGATCCGATCCTGAAAAGGATCGTTTTGATTGTGCAAACGCAAAGAAGAACAGACCTCGAAATGTGCCAACTATTTGAATCGTGGAGCACTTACTTTCGAACTTTCCAATACGTTAAAAACCATCAAAAACCGCATGGGAGCTAACGCCCAGTTCTTCCGCCATCCCACCCATCGTTTCTGATGGATCAGTTTCCACCAGGGTACTCAAATCCTCGTCCTGGACGAGGATTTGAAGATGACCACTTCAAAGTTGAGCAAACCAATGTCGAAGAAGTGTATTAGATGTAGTATTGTTATACATTATACTGAATTCAATTATATTTCAAAAATACATTCGATTTGTCCCTAGTAGCAAGTTAAGAAATATTTGTATCCCTAGGCTAAAATGGCTACTTTTGTTTTCATTCAGGCAACTCTGGTTATCCCATTTGGTTCTGAAGAGTATATGTGATTCATAGAAATTTTGCATTTCTATTATTTGAGCCTATTATTTCAATGATCATAATTGAGAATTGAATTTACTTTTATGAAATATCGAATTTTCCTTAAAATTTTGTGTTTGAAAATTCATTGATAAACCATCTATTTCATTTGTTCTATATAACATAATATTGATATTTTGAATATAAAATTCGAACTATAGAAAGTTATAGAACTCAGAACTATTGCCTTAGCCTGAAATTTTTAAAAACATCCGAAAAATGAATAAAATCCACTGAAAACGACCTTTAAATATATAGCTAGTTCTTATTGTTTTTTCAAATACCCGGAGAAAGAACCATCACAACACAACAAAGTTTTTGTTTCGGGGTTGAAATTAGATGATTTTAATGTATTTCCACGTGTTAAAACCGAAAGTGACCATAAAAATTATATATTAGCTCTTGTTTTCAAGATATAGTATCATTATATTATATATATGTATATTGAGTTTTCAACAAATGAAATATTTCATCACCAACAGTTGGTACACATGTTTGTTTACATAACACCCCTCTCATCAGCTGTTCTTAAGTAGTAAACATAACCTATGTGAGTTTGTCAATTGTACGCACGTGGTTGCTATTGAAATTATCGTGTGAAGTTGATTTTTAAATTAATTTAAGTGCTGATCTGAAATGCCTCGAAAGTGTGTGAATTCTGTCGATAGCTTTTGCTATATATGTGGTGAAATAACATTTAAGGCTCAGAAACGTAAAATGACACCTATCGTTAAGACAGCCTATGAACATTATTTTGGTGTGAAAGTTGGGGACCAAGATAAA
>WOGP01001077.1:9323-20490 GCA_015342065.1 Leptinotarsa undecemlineata | reverse complement strand
TTTTTGTATTCAAAATCAGTCGTATGACCTTTATTAGATACGTTTTTATGAGGAGCTCAGAATTCACACGTCTATTCACTAACTGCCATAGAACACAATGGCAGTTGAGTAACAATGGCAGAATTGAGTAACAAATACTTAGAACAATAACTAAATATAGACAAAAACAACGACAAATTTTCTACTTTGACGATACTCACGACACAGTTACTAAAGGGTGGACTGACGGTTCGAGAATGTATACGCTTAATGTTTGCAAACAAAGGATCGCCACTAATCATTGTACATTGCGGAAGAAGTATAGAATTCAGAATTCTTTGAAATTATGTGGAAAAGACTTGACGACTGCAATGTTGACTTCCATAAGAACGTGGAAGCTAATATTTTAGAGAGATGGTTTGAAAACACATTGATCCCAAATTTGGATGCCAATAGTGTAATGGTTCTTGACAACGCTTCCTATCGTTCGCGACAACTCATCAAAGTAGATGCCGAATAAAAATTTGAGGAAAAATGAAATACAAAGTTTTTTAATGTATAACAATTTATATTTTGAAGATTATTTTACCAAAAACCAACTACTTGAAGTTTTACAGACAAAAACATTTGAAAAATTGTAGGCCCTTGAGAGTAGCTGAAAAGTATGGACACACCATAGTGAGACTTGCACTATATCGTTTACTTGAACTATACTTTCATTATTGTGTTTTATTTGAATACTGAAGTATATTTAGAATGTTGGCTCTTCGGGCGTATACCGAAACTTTTAGTGAATTATTTATTTGTTTGGTAAATCAAATAATATATTCAGGTCACTCAAGCATGTCTAGCATGGATACAGCTGATGGACCTACAAAAATTTGTTTGTCTTCCTTTGGGCAAAGATCGAAAAAATTTCATTTCGCCATAAAAACCAAGGAAATGATTTTGAACGTGTATGAGCATGTGCCTCAAGAAAATCCAATATTACTCAAAGATAAAATTGTAAACAAAGTGACAAGTAAAACAAAAGTGTATGGTCGCAGCGTCTACAAAATTATCAGAGAATATATCACTAACCATACATTTTCGGCGCCAAAACCAACTGAAATCGTAAAAAAATTGTTGATTTGTTAGATGAATTTTTTGAAAACGCAATCAAAAAAATAGTGAATTAATATTTCTTTAGAAACGAACTCCCTACTCTTGACAAGGTAATTATTATTCAACCTAAACTATATTCCTGTTTAGCGCAAAACATGATGCGTAGAAGGAAAAATCTCAAACACTCCGAAATAGTCTCGGACACTTGATTAAACCAGAACGCATTTTGAAGAGACCACTGTGCCACCTGTCGTATATATGAAGAGATGAATATACTGAATATTACTGCAGTTCTTCCCAATTCCAGTAATATTCATTAGGTTCTAATAATAATAATATTACTTTATTTCATCATTTAAATGCACAAAGATTACATAAATGATTAAAAACATCATATTTCATTTTAGTTATATAGTTTAAAAACAAAAAATTGATATCATAAAAAGAAATCGTCTATGGAATAACAACACTTACTAAGTAGGATCTTTTAAAGTCTTGATTTAAAAATGTGAACATTGGGGGATGATTTTATATGATCATCAAGGATATTATAGAGCTTACAACCAATACAATAAAATTTTCTTTGATACAGAGATGTGCGATGAAAATCAGGCTGCAAGAGATTTCTATGACGGGTGTTATAGCAATGATTGTTATCTATTGCAAACTCATTTTTATTCTTGCTAGCTTCCAGTATATATAAACTGTAAACTGTTAATACACCAAGAGTTATAAAGTATTGACAACAACTGGTTCTCATATCAATACTTTTTTTAATTCGAACTGCATATTTTTGAAGAATGAAGATCCGATTCATACCGGCACTATTTCCCCAATTCAGTATACCATACTTCATGTGGGAGTGAAAATGTGCAAAGTACAGCGTAAGCAAGACATTTTTGCTGCAGTGGTCTTTCATATACATTATGCCGTAGCAAGTACTTCTCAGTTCATTAGACAATAGTTCAATATGACTTGCCCATTGCATATGTTTGTCAAAAATTACTCCCAAAAAGTTTCACCCCATCACTACAAGTTATTTGTTTTTCCGTATTTTCGAATAACACAGGTGATCTTTGTTTGGAGCGCCCAAAAAATACTGTGATGTTTTTGTTATGATTCAGTAACAGAAAATTCTTCTCAGACCAACAAATGATATATTCATAAATCTTCTCAGTTTTACTCAGTAGCATGTCTTTTTTTTTCAAAAATTAGTAAATTGGTATCGTCTGCATAAAACACTATTTTTATATCGTGGTTACTTTCTATCAGACGGATTATATCATTTACAAATATATTGAACAATAAAGGTCCCAATACAGATCCTTGAGGTACACCTCGATTTATTTCACGGTAACTACTCAGAACTCCATTCAGTCTAACAACTTGACTTCTGCCATTTAAATATGATTCAAATAATTTTAGCGATATCCCCCTAACTCCATACGATTCTAACTTACTACATAAAAGCATATGATTGAGTGAATTGAGAGCTCTTGAAAAGTCAATGAAATGACCCAGAGCATATTTACCCTTATCAAGATTGTCAAAAAGACATTTTTGAAAATCACACAGAGCAGATTCTGTGCTCATATTTTCACAGAATCCATGTTGATTTCTGGATAACAGTCTCCGACAACACAAGAATGATGAGAGTTGATTAGTGATGTCCATTTCAATGAGTTTAGAGAGACTTGACAATAAACTGATGGCTCTATAATTGGAAAAGTCATCAGAATCACCTTTTTTGTATAATGGCAGAACCACAGCTAACTTCAAGCATTCTGGGAAAATTCCTTGAGAATAACAAAGATTGATGAGAAAATCCAATGGTCCACATAAGCCTACATATAATTTTTTTAGTAGGTTATTTGATATTTCATCAAATCCACTTGAGTTGGAAGATTTCAAATTACCAATCAATATTTTAACATCTACAGGTGCAACTGGCTTTAAGAAACACGATTTGTTTGACACTGGCATATTCAACTTTAGATAATCCAGATCATGCTGATTTACCAAAAATGGTTCTCTAGTGAAATGGATGTTAAACTACTCAGCCATTTCCGGGGCAGTCATCTGTTTACCATTAAATCACCATTTACCATTACCATTAAATTAAATGAAATTATTAATAATTTTCCATTCATTATATTTTTTCTTAGCCTATGACAACGCATTGCAGTAGCGTTTCTGTAGCTCTGCTCTTGGTTGATGATATGTTGGGTAAAAAGTTTCTAAATCCGATATTGCGCTGATTGCGCTAAGTGATGATTCACCAAAACCAGAGTCTTTTCGACTCTGGTTTTGGTGCACCCTGCACGGTTGAATCTAAGGCATCGTCAGGTGTAGCTGACGTGCAAAAACCCTCATATGGAAAGGTTATCGCGGGTGTCAAGGTGGGAATCTTTCACCTTGACTATCCGACTACCTCATTAACGATGAAACAGCAGTGCATATACTTTGTGCCTGCCCCGCTGGGGACTGAATCAGATTTTTAGAGTTCGGCAGAGTCCTACTCTTACCATGTGACCTGAAAGACCACCCACCATACAAACTAATCGGTTTCGTTAAGAAGCTGGTATAATTTGGTCGAGTGTGAATAGGTGTGATCCATAATAAACCTTTGCAGGATGTGATACGTAATCATCGTAATATGATTCCAAAATAAAGTAATGGTTATAACTACGAAGCGGTAATGTCAAGATCTGGGAAAAAATTCTGAAAATATGTCGACGCAAAGTAAAAGTCACGTAATCTCAATTAATTGCGTCAAAGCTATTTTCCAGGTTTGCTGATTGTAGTCTGTAAGTTTTCATGCCTCACGTTTCGTCTTTTACTGCGGTAAGTATTATCAAAGGCGATAGGGCGATGGACGAGGTGCTCGAGGTGTTATCACCGCTGTGAGAATAATTTCGAGAAATAAGAAAGTAATAATCAGGAATAATAATAGACAATAGCCAATAGTGAATTACTTCGTTCTGATAATTTTTAAAATTGTTGTTAAAACTATGTTTGCTTCCATTATAAAAAGTGAAAGTAGTTATTCAGCAAAAGCATGAATGAAGAAGAGATAGTTTATTGTAATATCAGGATCTTTCATTATTATGTCAAAATTATATTCGTCAGGTGCTAAAAACAACTACATACATCATAATTTTTATCTAGTGCTGATTGAATTTTTACTCAGTTTTTTTGGAAAGAAAACCAATGAACCAATTTTTTTCGGTTTTTTTTAATGTTTTCATTATATGTATATAGAGGCATATATTTATCAAATAAATAATTGATTGGAATATAACTAGATATCTACCGTTTCTCTCAGTTTAACGTTGATTGATTAACATGCAAAAAATTTTTACGAAAAATTCCACGTTATGAGAAAAAAAATTGTGATTTCGAAGCTGTTGACATCTTACGAAGAAAGGACTCCGTTGCTGATAGTGAAACAATAAGTGGACCAATTGTCTAAATAATATTATTTAACGAATCATATATAATAATAATACTTACAAAATACAAATCATGAAACTATAAATCAACAACAAAAATTAATTGGCGATCCGGAGCAACTTCATTGATTCTAGTGGCGCATTTACTTTTTCAGCTGCATGAAAACCCTGAAAAACCTGCAGCACCACATCATCTGAAGATCTTGATCTGCCAATGTCCTCCATCTCATAGAACAAAATGTAGGGTGTCTCCGGAGGCTTCAATAAATTCAATACATCGCCAGAACACTTAGTGACACTGAAAATATATTGCCACTCAAAAATGAAGTACAAGGTATTATTGAATGATTGGGAATATTTTCGAAAGAAATATTCCCAAATGAGATTTCATGGCTATTCTTGGACCTACTGAGAATTCATGGACAAAATTATTCGCAATAATTTTTTGTTTCCAACTATTTCATCCCTCAATAACAAGTCAATATTTTTTTGACTGACCAGTTATCAATCCAATAAGTATCTACATCATACTTCCTTTGAAAGATGAATCCCCAAGATATCGCAGAAATTTTGTTTTTTTTTTATTCAGACACCACTTGAGAGTACGATTTTCTGAACTGTTGAACTGAATTTTTCAGAAAATAATCTGAAATTAGTGATATGTTATCCTAGATGTTACCAACAACTTTCCGTTTACTACGCTTAATGGATTTTCCCATATTTTCTAACAGCAAAGCGTCTTCAAGTATTTATAATAAAAAAATTTCACAAGCTTTAAATACACCTTACCGAAGTATCAACTAAACGTGTGTCGGAAGGAAAAAAAGAAAGTTGAAAGCTTTGAGAGTTCATTTCGAAAATCCAAGCTGTATCATCATCATTCTCCTAACTAAATTTTGCATATTCAACTCTGAATGTGTGAATTTCTTTAAATTTTTTCAATAATATCCAAACGAGCAAAATATTTCGATAAATAAAGATGAGGTCATTCATTATTTTATATAAACTTCTTCAACTTCTACTCATAAATGACTGAGCAAACATTTAAATATACTTTGCTATTGCCAGCGACTTCGGTCTTTGAGTTTTCCCAGATTTTCTATCAACAAAAATATCTCGTGTATTTGCATAACTTTAAAAGAAGATCGTTTTATTAATGAATAAATAAATATATTATGAAAGTTTCATCCAATTCGATTGAATAGTAATTTCAATATACTATTTTCCAACAAATGTTTGACGAGAGTCTTTGAATTGTCTTTTATTTATACCTAATTGGAATGAATGAATCACTAAATGCTAAGCGAAACTTACCATAATAAATAAATAAGAGAAAACTGCGCCCAACTCGATTTAATCGTTCTCAAAAATAGCGCGTTCAAGCAGATAAATTTACAACCAGACAACAAAGATAAAACTTTCGTGCTCCAACACCAGACAGCGCTGTTTCGACCCGACATAGGTCTCGTCAGTGGTGCTAGGCGGAATCATGAATGGTTTGTTGGCACATTGCTGGGAATGGGACCATTCTGAAGGTGATCGACTATATTTAATGTTTTTTCATTTTTTTTCAATATTTCCTTGTAATGATGAAATAAGGCTGTAAGCTTTTGAGTTTTGATAATGGTCACATATCCAATTTTCTTGACTTTTACGTAATGTATTTTGCGGTTGAACAGTGACAATTTTAAACGAATTAGTAAATACACTGAATGAGAATTTACTTAAATGATCTACGTGAAACTTCGTTGTACAGCAAACGCCGTAGTCATAAATTTTCTACTAATTGTTTTATGTGACGCATCGTCATGGAGGTGTTACAAAAATCGTAAACATCATTATACAGTGCTTTTCTTTAATGTCCTTCCCCTTTAATTTTTTTTTTGGGATAATGAAATTAATGTATGAATACTTTATTTTGAAGTGAAATTGACAGATGAAACTTTCAAGATGGCGACTGGGCGCCATCTGGGAAAAAATCAAATAGAAAGGGGGTCTTGTGACACATTTTTTAAGCTGCTTCTTAACCCAAGAATATAATGTCAATATCTTCAACTACTACAAAATGGCGGAACTTCAAATAATTGCCTGAATATATTGACATTTAACTACATAATATGAGGTAATAGGCTTGAGGCTCTGCCGTATATCCAATATTGAAGCAGGTTCAGTTTGGTACACCTTTTGCTTCAAATAACCCCATAAAAAAGTCCAAAGGTATCAAATCTGGCGAGCATGCTGGTCATTCTGTAGGACCTCGACGGCCAATCCAACGACCGGGAAAAGTAGTATCCAAATAGTTTCTTACTTGTCTGAGTAATGTGCTGATGCTCCATCTTGATGGAATACAATATCCATATCGAATATCAAAAATAAGTAGAGTGTTTAGGATTTACTACCACTTGATGTTCTTCCGGAATGGACGGATGACCTGGGTACATTTTGTTATGGACACTACCGGTAGTTGTGACTTTGGAAGTTCCGCCAAATATTTTCAACAGATAGGACGATTCGGAAAACGGTCATTGAAAATCCTTTCGGTCTCGTGAGAAATACACGTCGCACTGTAAATTGATCATTTCAGAGAGAGTTGACGTGTTACCTTTATACTAGTAAAACTGACAACTGTATGAGAATATTCTAACTGAACCATGATATTCATTGTCGTACTGACATTTTTTGTCGTTTTTATAAACAAAAAATAACTCAACTCTCCTTATCGGGTTGTTGGAATTGCCATATGGTAGATAAAAAGGAATATTTCTAGAAATATCGATATTAATGTCTTTGTTTTCAGGAAATTATTAAATGTTCCGCCATTTCGTAGTAGGTGAAGATATTGACTTCATATTCTTGGTTTGTGAAGTATTCATCAGGAGCTTCAAAATGTTGTGTCACAAGACCTCCTTTCCATTTAATTTTTTTTCCAGATGGTGCCCAGTCGCTATCTTGAAAGTTTGATCATTATCCCAAATTTCAATTTTTTGAGTTGACCAGTTCAAAAAATAAAAGGGAGGAGGAAATTAAAGAAATACACTGTATGTACATGTATGAATTTTAGTGTATTCAATTTGTAGAAGTTGTCTCATCATTTGTTCATCAAAATCGTTACCGATATTTCATCAAACTAATACCAGAGCCAGTATGTGAGTTGGTAAGAGCATCGACAATAGCTCAGGTGGTTCTTAGTGAAAGTAACTAATTCTGTTTGTGAAATTGTGCGAAACGACTGTACCATGTAATATGTTAATAGGTGTTCAGTTAATGTGCGTCTGTTTTGGCTCGCTGCACTTCATCTAGTGTACATATAAAACAAAAGAAAGGCAAGTCTATGTATTGTGTGAATTCCTCAGATTTCCCGGAGACAATTTAACAAACATTTGTCCCGGTTACTAGACATAAAAGATTATGTCTGCCGCAGTAACAGACGAAACGTTTGGTACTTCAGATTTCATTTGACCACGGCCTACCAATTTTGTTCTCTTCGATCGTGATTTGTGCCGTGAAAGCCTGTGTTTTTTTGCGGATAATGTAGGTCCTGGAGAAATCCAGTATTGATGGTAAAGATATCTGAGACAGAACAGTTGATGGCTGCTTAGAGAAACAATCTTTGAGAAAACTGGAAAGTCACGTACAAAAACGTGCATCATCACAAAGATGGATGGTACATAAAAAAAGGTTACCTCTGATTTCTATTTGTGGAAACAACATCGATGATTACTGAAAATGTTGAAGCATTCCTCCTGTTTGGGAATATGCTTATTCACAGCCTTCTCCATCATTTTTTTTCATATCACGATAGTTGAGCTTCTGATCTATAAGACAAATGAAGAAGGTCGGTTTCATGCTAGCAATCGCACGTTCGATGACAAGACCTCGTTAATCCTCAGCTCGAACAAGTTTAGAATTCTGAGTGTTGTCGTTCGTAGGGGACGACAGCTGGTTAATGAGGAAACATATTTGAACAGAGCTTTAATAGGTTGCTGACAAATATCGCCAAACAATTGAATGCCGCAAATTACACAGAGCATTCACTCTGAATAAAAATACTAAATGTTCTAAAATCCCTGAATATGTAGTTCTACATTTAGTTTTCTTAACACAATTACCTTCTATCCCTACTAACTTGAAAAATATTTATTTATTCTATTTGATAAAATGAGATATAATTTTTTAGTTGAAAAAAGTGATTTCTGATGGGCCGTTTGGAACCTTTTGTGTAGTAAGGATGAACGAAATCTCGACTTTAAAAACGACAAAAACCAAGATAAATATCTCGGTTCCATACCACCAATATACGAAGAACTTTGGAAAGAGTTTCAAGGAAGTAGATATGAAAGTGGTTTTTAAAACAAGTCATACACGACAGAGCCTTTTGGGAAGTCCAAAAAGGCAAAGTCGAGAATTCGGAAAAGTCTGGAATTTACGAAATTAAATGTAAGGACTGCGATGCAAAATATTATGGACAAACAAAAAGATCTATTAAAATAAGATGTAAGGAAAACTTAGCACACTTAAAATATGGAAGACCTGAAAAATCAGCAGTCGCCCATCATACTCGTATTTTGTACTAAAACCATTCCTTTGGCTCATTAAGATTAGTTAGACAAGTTAACAACAACAGACATCTAGATGCCTATGAGAGGCTAGAAATAAGTAAACATAATAATATTATGAATAACGATTGTAGACCAATATCAAATAGTATAAATACTATATAGCTTGGTAAAATAATATTTTGATTATTGATTTACCTGACTTTAACATAAGGACACATTGTAAAATTAATTTAAGACTAGCGGATAAGGCAATATTATGAAATTAATTTAAGACACTAAAGACCCAGGTACCTAGAAGAGGTATGGTATGAATAAGGATAACTTTATAAGTCTGATTAGTTTGATCTTCCTCTTGAAGATAATCATTTGGTGATCGAAACACATGTCGAGTTGTTGAAATAACGGTTTGGTATTGGGAAAAAACTCCAGTAATATTTAAGTAAAATTAGTTTTTTTGTGTCTTCCTAATCGATAACTATGCTGATTTAGCCTTGTATTCTCAGTAAAATTTTCGTAATTCATCGTCCTGCCACTCTTTTAACGAGATTCTCGTTACACTACTGAATTATCCCCAGTAAATATCTGATGGAAGTGGATTCGAACCCGGACCCGTCCGTTCGAGAGCCGGAAATACACCCACTGTAACAGTTACTATTCAATAAATATTGAGCTTCCAGTTGAGGATATCTGATTTTACTAATACTCTCAAGTTTTACAAAAGAGAAAACGATAAATTCTCAAAAAACATTCAGATATCTTCAGATATCAATTGTAGTAAAGGACTTTTTCTCGTTTACATCAGTCAAGACCCAATTTTCATTCTCGAATTCGATATACATATCATTCATTACTATCATTCATTAGCTATCTCCTATATGGTCTATCTGCTACTTAAAAGTATTTATGGGTAGCGGTTTCTTTTTCGATTAGGAGAACATGGAATTGCAATTGTAATAAAAATCAATTGACGAGCTACGAGGTCATAATGAAATAAAGACCAGGAGATCTATGACGACGTCAAGTCGGCTACCACTTTAGTTATGTTGAGAGCTTTCATACTGTTTGAAAGGTTGTTGTAGACATTGAATGAGGATAATATTTTTCCTATTGAGGTGTCACTTCACAATAACACATGTTTTGTTTCTTTGTTCTTTGACATGTGGTAGTGTAGCTTAGTATATTGGATCCACTATTTGATGCCCATTATTTAAGATTTTTTTGAATTCCTTTCAGAAGGTTAAACAAGATATAGTATTTCAGTATGGGTCAAACTTTAAATTTTCCCTCATAATCCAATAATTTTAAGATAAGAAACCCAGTTTTTATTGACAAACATGTAATGTCACGTACTGTCGTCAATTTCAAACGATCATCACCAGTTGAAAAAACAAATATTTTTTGTAGGACTAAAGACAAGCACTACAGGAAAATCCTCAAGGCACTCTATGAGCGGTGCGTATGCGAAAGTAGTGGTTCACATTGGATTTGAATGGCTGGAGATTAAATGATTCGGAAAAACTTTCACAGGAAGTTTATTCCACATAAACAGAGTTCTCCAAATGAAAGAGTACTTGAACATTGAAGTTTGTTCTTTCATGTTCCAGGCTATCAACGTTGCAAGTGGCTCTTTTCTGGATAGATTCCAGTTGCTTCAGAGTAGGGTTAGGGGCGGAGCTCCATACATGAGAACAATACTCCAAAGAAGATCTGATCTGAAGATTATAAAGCATCAAAAGTTTCTGAGGTGTGTACAGTTTTCTGGTTTTGAACAGTGTTCCAAGCTTTTGAGAAGCGGCTTTTGCAATTCCAGCGAAATGATTGTGCCAAGA
The DNA here is from genome assembly GCA_015342065.1 of Leptinotarsa undecemlineata. Classification (NCBI taxonomy): domain Eukaryota; kingdom Metazoa; phylum Arthropoda; class Insecta; order Coleoptera; family Chrysomelidae; genus Leptinotarsa; species Leptinotarsa undecemlineata. Next base: position 9,567 of record WOGP01001077.1, on the reverse strand, counting down.
CATATTGGCGTCCATTTCAACCCCCAACAAATTTATTGTATCCGGTTCGGAGACATTTATATTTTTGGAGAAAAGCGATCCTGGGTTTTTGTGGCATTGAATTGAACCTGGTTACTTTCACCCCAATTCGAAATTACTTCTAGATCCTCAGTAAGATATGCAACCTCCTGCTGAGGAAACAAGTGTGCTGTCGTTAGCCAATCTATATATTGGATTCTTGCTTTTTTCCAATAAGTCGTTGATA
>WOGP01001076.1:9564-20490 GCA_015342065.1 Leptinotarsa undecemlineata | reverse complement strand
CGCACGGAGTCAACAACAGGAGCCAACCGCACATTTGTGGTTCCAGTTAGAAGACCTAGAATTCCTAGGCTACATCTAAAATGACCACGTAGGCAGCTATAGCTACCTGTGTGACATCCGGGTCCAGGATATTAATACAATTAAAGATTTAACGATTTTATCGGATGTGCATGATAAAAATCAAAAATGAAACATTTCGTGGATACAACACTCCAAAAAGGGCAAACCGCGGACACGTGTTTCTGGCTATTGGCCTCATCAGCGCGGTGCAGCGAAATCCACACCAAACAGTGACTGTTTTGGGATGTATTGGACGCTCTTGGATCTTATGGATTGGTATAAACGTCTCAAATTAGATAATTTTTGTTGAACGACTATGGACACGTCGTTGTCTATGGTCATTCACCTTCAGTTCCTGAAACGGTTGAATTTAGTACTGGTTGAGGCCCAAGTAACGACTAAAACTTCACCAATTTGTGGTCTACGAAAGGCCGAGTTTTTTTGAGTGAGACGAAATCGACTGCCTCGGTTTCTCATGCACACTCTCATAGACAGCGGCGATGTTTTTGGCAGATCTTGGGTGTCTTTGGCATACGTGTGTTGTTCGGGGATATCCGTTCCTGAATTATGTTGTGTTTCCAACAGTAATGGTTCGAAGAAGCACCAGTAATGATTGAAACATACTTTATTTCACTCTGACTTCTTGAACTCAACACAACACTATGCGTTTCATTCAACTAGAAAGTTGGCCACATAATTATCTTATGGTTACAATATTCCAAATGTTCGTATAGAAAAGATATGACGTTGTCAAAAATAAAATAATAGAAAAATTCTTATTTAGAGCCATGATAATAATTCTCGAGTAAAATTCATATTCGTCAAAGATATTTCCCCGTTATAATGCTTACGAGGTTGTCGTCTAAGAAAATATAAAGACAATGCAATTATTCATTGTACAAGATAATATTCGCAAAAAATGGGTTTCAGCAATTACCGGTTCTTATCTTTTATTCATTATTGAAGATATTTTCGGAATAAAACGAAATATCAGCAATGGGCTCAATTAACAAATTTTTATCATTTCATTTCACTTGGAAAATTACGTGTATATCAAAACTATGAAAGTGGGAAAAATTATATTGGAACCAGGCGTAATTCCGCATATATTTGATTGCCAGATTGATAGACCGACGGTCCATACATCTAAAGCTCTACCGTTTGTTCAAAAAAAGGAAAAATAAATTTTGTTGAATACTAAAATTATGTGTGATGAAGCAGGTATACAGGAAAATACCTTTGATGTTGGAATTCAAGTTAATAAACAGGTTTTTCGAAGATCACAAGCTAAACAGACCGTAAATATTATATACTACCGAAAAAAAAATCGTTCTAAAGAAATAGAAAGTATAGAAAGTATTGGAAAAATTTACTACTAAGTTCCCCCGAGGATATTGAGAGTTTGAGTACATCAGACATGACTTCTGTTGATACATCATCAGATTCTACTTTGCCTGGAATATCAGTTGAAAACTGGAATTCGAAAAACACTATTGAGCGAAGATCTATTTACGTCATTATTATAGAACTTTTGCCTCAAAAATGCCAGTTACCCAGAATTGATATATACATTACTTTGAAGGAAATTAAATTGAATTGATGATAGCAGCGATTCATAATCTCCAACTACAGGCCCGGTTGCACCGCTTGAACCTCGTTTACCTGGTGTGACGTCAAGATGTACCGCGGGCGATCTCACATTTTCAATTGCTCTTGCTCAGTTGTTAATTGACATATAAACCGGAACATTGTGTGAGATACTTGGGAGATGATTTACTTTTATAATATATAATTTTCAATAAATTAGCCTGAATTAGCCTGAATGAACCCATTGTCAAAGTTCGAAAGTCCCTGTTGAAAGACCCTATACATGATAGCCTATTAATGAAATTACCAAATGTAGAAAACTTCATGACGACTCTTTATCAAAATACTGATTTTCAGGCCAATGTGATGAGAAAATTCAATGTTTGTAGCAAAACAGCAGACAATATGCTCACCGAATCCATACTTGCTGAAGCTGAACTCATATGCAAGGAGAATTTGGAAAATGCCCAGAGGGAGCTATTAGAACAACAAGAAACAGTGTTGAGAAGTCAGGCAGAGCTGAAAATGTATTTGAGTATTCGAAAAGATTTGAAGAAAAGAGTGAATACTGATTTTGAACATTACTGTAAAGAAAAATTCAGTGTCTTATTTCCAAATATGAAGAATCTTAGCGAAGAAGAAACGGTGTGAAAAATTGTATCTTATTGTTTCGTTACGTTTATGGATGATTTCAATGTTTTAGGTAATCAATGATACAAAATATTCGACGGGGAACAGCGAAGAAAAAAATATTGAAGTTGGTAAATCGATGAAATCAATTTCTCAACTGAGTAGCCTGAAGAAACTAATGATGAAGGAACATATAAAAAATGAAAAAACCAAACAGCTTTCGCGGATAACTTGGACGAATTTGCCAAATAGATAATCTTTCTCAGGCCCTAAATAAACATTAAAACATAGAAATGTTCGCTTTTTAATGAATTTTTAGGTGCATACATGTATGTGTATCTATTTAGATGATATGTATACCTATCTGTTAGGTGAGGACGGCAATAGAAATCTGAGTTTAGGTTCTAAAGTGGAGACACAAGGAAATGTTAAAAAAGTATTAGTCTGTTTCAGAAGTTTCGTCTGTTTATGACTCAACTTCAAACTGTAATATATTGGTGAATACTTGTCAGTTTATTCGAAATGAGCGTCAGTTGAATCAGTTCACTTTTGCCAAAGTAACAGAAGTCTATAATTCCGTCAGCATAAAATTTTGTTTTTTTTTGGGATTGGATGAGGTCGACGCTGGCCCTGATTGGCGAAGGTTCTACCGGTGAGAAGGTTATCGAAGTGCTTGAAAAGATAGTAGTCGGTTGGCGAGAGTTCTGGTAAGTATATGTTGACCGAGGCAGGTCTTCCATGCTCAATTCGTTTAATTTTCGGACGAAAATTTGTGAAACGTGCGAATGGATGTTGTTGTGGATCGGGATTGGACCTTTTCTCTTTTTGCCTTCAAGACATGTCTGGGTGACTCATCGGTGTCCAATCACTGTCCTGAATAACGTCTCAAGTTGTCGTAGATGTAGCGAAAAACCAAAGAAGAACAGACTTTGAAACGTGATAATTTATGTTGATCGTTCAAATTGTGGGGTACCCACTTTCCGAGCTTTTTGACATTTCCTTTTGAACCATCAAAAACCGCATTGGAGCTGTCGCCCAGTTCTTTCGTCTACGCAACGTTTGTGTTGAGTCAGTCTCCACCATGGTCCTCAAATCCTCGTGCTGAATTACTGTAGGTCGACCACATTATGGCTAATCTTTGAGGCTAAAATCGGAACGAAATTTCGCAAATCAATATTGCCAAGTGCCTGGTTAGTTTTTCGGGCTGTTTTGTCAGCGCTTTAGTATAATAAGAATTCGTAGATATTTTGGAGATGGTACCGTGTTCGCCTGGCGGTGTGAAAAAGCAGTAGGTAACACTTCTGTCAAACCGTTTCACTAAGCCCTCAAAACGATCAAAATGCGATCAAGACGACCGCTATGAAATCAAAGAAATCGAAGAAACATTTTTCAGTGAAAAATTTCCGAAGTTTTCTTTGTTAATTCAACAAAAATTATATCAATATCTCAGAGGTGGAGGAGATCAGATTTGAAAACTAATATACTTGATCAATAATCGAGATAACTTTAGTATCCCCATCAAAAAAAGTGGATTAATGGATCGCGTGTGCATTTCTAGAGCCAATAGTTCCTATAATCTAGCGCTACAATGAGCTTTTGATATTTAGTTATGAGAAACTGGATGAACATTGCCTTGTTTCTCTTTTCAACCATCTTTCCTCTGGCATGTCAATAAGGGTCAATAAAGGTCAACTGTAACGGCGACTACAGGGGAAATCACTTTTCATTCCTCTTAGTTTGCGCGGATGAAATAACTGAATCGATATGATAGAAGTAACATTCAAACATTCATCACAAAAATATGATGTTCATTATATTTCTGTGTCAAATATCCCTAGATATCACAAAAGCCATTCTGTCAAAGTCATATAATTATCCATGAAATCAAAGTACGCTTTGCCAGGAGATACTTTTATATTGGAGTCCTATTCAGGAATCATGTGAATTTTTTATTAGAGTCCCGTGATACAAATACGACATCAACTGGACATATTGAAACTGAGCTAGATGGAAAAACGAAAATATAGTCATATCAGCTGTTGTCATTATATTATTGTGGTTTCTTGTGCTTCTCGTGATTGAAAGTAATTCATTTTAACTATTCATCAGTTTTTCATGTCGATAATGAACGCATCAAAGACATTATGATCATAAATTTACAAGTAAATAACTTAAAAAATAAAATAAAAATAAGGAACCATAATTGAAATGACAGTTTTACACATGCGTACAGTATCGATGGTGCCAATTTTAGTTTACTTTTTGTATACTTTTTGAACGAATTTGTAACAATGTAACAACCAACACTAGTTATCATTCTCAATGATTTTTCGTGAGTTTTGTTGAATTCTCGTTGATTTCAATTAATCCGTAATCAATCAATAGAAACATTTTTTCGATTTCGCCAATTTGCCAAATGAATATAAAATATTTTGTATTTTGGCGGTAGTGACACTAATGACGCATTCGCAATACCAACTTGCGCAAGGAAGTTGAAGATCGTCCATTTTCTTTTTACCAGCACCGGTCATAGAAGCACACGTGCTGTATTAAAAAACTAGAAATCATCGTTAATCTAAATATCATTCAACTATACCAAAAACGAGAATTAAGAGACAGTCAACGGTGTCGTGAGTAGTGAAAGTGATAAACGTCAACCAAAATGAATTCAGAAAAGCTGAAAAAACTACAATCACAAGTAAGAATTGGAGGAAAAGGTACCCCACGAAGAAAGAAGAAGGTTGTTCATTCTACCCAAGCCACAGACGATAAGAAATTACAGTCTTCCCTGAAGAAATTGTCAGTTAACACAATACCAGGCATTGAAGAAGTAAACATGATTAAAGAGGATGGAAGTGTTATTCATTTTAATAATCCCAAAACACAAGCCTCTCTAGCAGCGAATACATTTGCCATAACTGGACATGGAGAAAACAAACAGATCACAGATATGCTGCCAGGCATTTTGAGTCAGTTGGGCCCGGAGGGTATCACTCAGTTGAAACGACTAGCGAATACAGTTGCCAATTCTGGAAGCGTTGGTAAAATAGTTCCCGAAGACGAGGAAGATGTGCCAGACCTAGTAGAGAATTTTGATGAAGCCTCAAAGACCGAGTATTTGTGTGTCGACTAATCTACCAAAACTTTTTGTTGAAACCTAGCCATTATAATTAGAACATCTCTTAGGAAATATATGAATGTTCTAAGGAGGTTTAGTATTTTTTCATAACTTCTTTCTATTGTTCGATTGTTAACGAAATCTTGATTTGGTGGAACACGATATTGATAATTCGGAATATTATTTGTAATATAAAACCATAAAAAACCTTGAATGTGGTACATAGCCATGTTTTATTTACCCCTCTTTCTGTTAGCCAGTGATTCAATGTCATGACAAAAAATAAACTTGCTTCTATAAATAGCAGACTGATAAGTATGGGATTTGATTGTGTTGAAATCAACAATAAACATGATTATGGGTTATGAATTGTCCAGGTTTCATATTTCAGTATATTCAACTTCCATTCCATATTTAAATTTCTATTTTTATTTTACATCTATAAATTTAAATTCCTAGTTATTTTTTTATATAATTTCAATGACAACTGGTGGGAATTATGTTGTCAGTATTTTTCACTAGGTGGCAGAAGCCATCAAAAGTACTTCAAATTTCTGTTATAGTCATGGTGGATACATGCTTACATGCAGACTATACGATCTTTGACTCATAATCTTGTCCTTAAAATTTTCCAGTTAACTTATTGAGAAAGTTTTACTAATTGAAAAATATATGCCTGATGAACCACTGTGTAAAGACCAGCAGATTATTTGATTTTCAGCGTTTCTGATTGTATATTCTTCATCAGTGACAAGTCTTTTTACATATAGTGATAATTTGTTATGTCTAATGATGGGTAGTAAGGTCAATCTGGGTATATTATCATATCATTTGTTGATATGTTGCATTACACTATTATGTTGCCATGTTCATACAAAATCATCCAAGAGAGCAGTAGATAAGATTTTGCTTGTGGCAACTTGAATGCCTTCAATTTCCATTTCTTGACATTTAAATACTTATTGGGATGTAAATGATGCATCTTCATTCATATATACATATTTTTTGAGTGTAGCAGAACATAGTTTCAGTATGATAGTCCTGATCTGAAAAATAACACATTTCAGAGACAAATATTTATCAGGTTATTCATTGTAAACAAGGCATGATAACATTATTTTTATATTTATTAGTATAAAAACACTGGAATAACACTTGAATAAAAAGGCATAAAAAGATGGTTTATTCAAGAATTTGCAACAAAATAAATAGAGAATTATTACAAATATATCACACACTTCTACATAAAGTATATACACTATTAATTGTTTATAAAAATTGAATAAAGTATTTTTCTATGACTTCAGTCAGATTAAATTCATTTATAATAACTTTATTTTCCCAAGACATTATTATAGTGTGTTAGAAACATATGTAGTGTGTATTAATTCAAACTGTACAAAAAAAACTTATATTATGGAAAAGAAATCATCATTGAATGGTTAAATTGTAAATAAAAAATGTCGAGAAAAAAACTGAATTGTTTTTGTATAAAATCAAAAAATGTTTTCAGTGAGTAGTCATTGTATTCACTTTATCAAAATTTGGGAAGGTGTATTGTAATTCTATTATAAAGAATATAGTTTTGTTCAAAATTAGCTTTCAGATTGAGATATCTCAATAAAATATTCTGCTGTGTTGTGCTCATGAACATCATTAACCTCATAAGAGTTTGAATTGTAATATTGCATCTTATTTACAAGAGAAATGATGAATTTACATTTCATTGTTTCATTTTGTAATTTTTGTATTGGTTCGATAGTGGATATATTGGCTGAAGCCCAAATAGGTACTACAGTAACTTTGAAGTGATCAGGCAGTGATGAATATCAAAGGTTTCTTTATTTTTCATAGTAAGGTATTTTTCATACAATTTTACTTCCCTGGGCAGCTGAATATATGCATACTTGAAACATTAAATATCCTTTGTTGCTGAAAAGCATCTCTACAACTATCTCTTTATGTAAGTCCACATTCTATAGAAACAAAAAAAATCATAAAATAATTAGTCTTCTTCTAATTGTCATTTGCGTTGAGGCATTAGCCGGTTTTTTACCGAGAGTGGTTAGTTCTAATTATGTAATAGACCTCCAAGTGAAGAGGCAGTTTAAACCCCAAGGGCAGACAATCCATTGTCATTAATATCTTCCAACCCAGGCTAGGAATCGCACATTAAAAGGTAAGACCTTATTAATCGTTAGCTCACACAAGTTTCGACTTCTGTGGGTTTTCGTCCATTAGAGGGCAACAGCTGGATAAGAAAGTATTACCTATATTGACTGTGCAGGATTATGTATGATAAAGAAGAGTGTTTTACTGTGGTCCTGACTCTCTATTTGAAAGAATGATTTTATACCTTTTACAATTCTGGATATAAAGGCATCTCTTTTCAATGCATTCTATAAATACTAGTTTATCAGATATTAGTCGAGTAGCAAAATGGATTGTAGTAATTGAGATCCATACTTGATTGAATTGGACGTGTGATAGAGACAAAATCTGCCTGAGCCTTATTACCATAATTAAAATTCACTCTAACTACCTACCAAATCTATCTCTACAAAAAATTGTTCCAAACTGTTAAATCTATTGATTATTAGGCCTTCTAAAAGAATGAGTTACTAACCTTTTCATTTCAAATGTAATACTTCACAATAAGGATCAAACACATGCCAGAAGACAGTTTGCGAATGTTCATTCGATACACTATGTTATTTTATTCTTTTGTAGATAGTTCTTCCCGTTTGGCCAATGTAAATTGCAACAAGAACCACAAATCACCGTATTAACTCCCGATTTATCCAAAACTCGAGTGTTAGTCTCTTTTCGATAAACTTGCTAATATACAAACAAATTAATAAAAATAAAGACAAAAATTATTTTATACCAAATTTTATATTGCCCAACGGGGGAAACTGTCCCCAAAAGAACTAAAATATAGAAGTATTTTGAATATTTTCGAGGTCTTACTTTTTAATGTGCGATTTCTAGCACTTGTCAATTCAACATTTGCAAAGCATTTTTTGGCAGAGAGGCTTCAGTTCACGTAAGTATAATTTAAAAAATTACATTTGGAAGAGAAAAGTTCGAAACTCTATCTTTTGGAATGCCTAGCAATTAATAGATTCAGAACAATTGCTCAATGACCATATAGATTGAAATTAGTTTTCTTTGTTAAATTGGATTGTAATGAAGAGATTGGATTTTAATTATCTTTATATGAGGCTTAGGTACATTTTTTGTTTATTGTATATCCAATATAATGAGTTCATTACCATAAAAACTTATTAGTTAGGTATTATGTTCTAATTACCATTATATGAATCTCACCATGGTTTTATCAAAAAAATTTAAAATTAAGTAAAAATATCCAATGATAGTGTGAATAAAATAATGGACATGTTCAGGAATTTGAAATTTCATAAATTTGAAACTTGATGAAATGTTAAAATGTTTATTGCATCAACAACACAGTTTGGAATGCTTATAAAATTTACAAAATACACCATATCAATACATATATATCTTCTATAACCTGTGCTACATTAAACACCAAATATATGTAGAAGATAGATTCAGTTATCTTTCAATTCGGTGATTTTTGGTTTATTATCCTTGTTGTCTCTGTACATCACGTAATTCAGAGCTGTAGCCAAGCTCAGCCACAAACAGTAAGGAACAATAAGAAGTCCTGCATGAGGATTGACTTGGTAAAACAAGTAAGCCATACCAACTGCAGTGATATTGATAATCTGCATTTCATAGAGAGCCTGAAAAAAAATTCATTAATTGGTGTGTTGAGATTCTATTTTCAAGAGATATTCAGTTGAATTTGTTAAAATTGTATGACCATGACTAAAATATACTTCAATTCAATACTATAGGAGAAGTAGTGATTATTCAATTAACAAATATAGAAAATGAAATGAGATTTGTGATTCAATAATGACATGGATTACAAGGTATGTCTGATTACATCCCTTGAGTCTTTACCAAAAAATGAAAGCAATAATAAAATCTGGTTGGCTCAGGGAAAAAGTTTCACACATCTAGAGACCACACATAACATAATTACCAATTTGATGTTTTTAGCTCCAAAAAAGATAGGAGTCCATGCCCAATTTGCTACCAGGTTGGCACCATATACTGCTAAAGGTAATCTTGCTGCCCCTGAAATGTAAAAATCTCAATTTTGTGGAACACAAATTATTGTGTGCTATTTTTTAGAACTATCACTGTGCATTCGGGTATATTTTGAGAGGTGATGAAATACTCGTATTTGAAGTGAGTATTTATTTCACCACAAGTTTAATTTTGCTCCTGTGAACAGTCAAAGCAACTTCTGATATATTAAATCTGTTTATATCTCTTATGGTGAAAGATCAGGTATAAAAAACTGCTGATCACACAAAAAAACCCAAAAGATAGCTTTGAGATTGTTATCACTGGCAATGAAAACTTACTTTTTTGATTTATTCAATATAAAAAAATAATTTTAAGACATAATAAATGTACACTGACCTATGACAGGTAAAGCAGTGATCAAATCTAATATTTAACTCAAATATTTGAATAACTAAAAGCCTTCGAATTAATTCATCAAATACAACAAACATTACTTTTGTTCAATATTAATACACACTAAATATATGTACATTGTTGAACAATTCATTAACTGTTGTTTAGTAGTAAAATAGATGATAGACACTTCAAATCATTAAATCTTTGCAGTTGCTATCAAAACATTCCCAATTCATAACAAGATTTCAACACCAAAATGGAAATAATAATTAATAAAATTGTATCTTTGTATCTTCTGTACATAAGGCTAAATTTTTAAAAATCTTCATTCAAAAATTCAGTCAACTGAGTATTTAATGAAAAATACTACTGTATTTGATTATCATTTGCAATAACTACTTGTTCAATACTATATATTATGGTACTGAATACCACTGAAAGACAACAGTTCCTTGTTCAGTAGTACGACATGATTTTTTCACATATTTTAGTACATATATGAATTACTTATGATGCACTGTTTGGAACCTTTGGTGTAGTAATGTCTATTACTGGAGTTTTTTCCCAACACCAAATCGTTATTTTAAACACTGCGACACGTGTTTCGATCACCAAGTGATCATCTTCAAGAGGAAGATCAAACTAGAAACTAACGGGAAGCTAACGCTATTTATGCTTTACAGGTAAACCGTACAGGCTTACCACCCACCAGCCTAAATTAATTTTACAATTTTACCTTATCTATTATTTTACAATATATGTTTAACTGTTAACAATTTTCAGCTATATTAAATTATTTCACAATATTGCTTATCTAAATTCATTTTTGCAATGTGTCCTTATGTAGTAATCAGTAAACCTAACATTATTATTTCAACTAGCTATATAGTATGTTATATGGTATAGGTCCGTCATTGTTTTTCATAATATTATAGTGTTTACTTATTTCCACACTCTCAGGCATCTAGTTGCCTGTTGTTGTTAACTTGTCTAACTAATCTTAATGAACT
>WOGP01001075.1:11365-22018 GCA_015342065.1 Leptinotarsa undecemlineata | reverse complement strand
ATTGAATCAAATAATTTAATCAAAAATAGGCTGTTACTGCGTTTTAGTGTAGTATATGAAATTCAAAATTTGTTTTGGTGCTAGTCAGTTTTGCAGTATTGGAAAAATTTGGGAGTTACTGCGTTGTAGACAAGCGACATGGAATAAACATCTGCATTTCTTAGGTCGATCGCGTTGTCATCAACAGGAAGTGTTTCCCAAAATACTCGTCTATTTTGTGGTATTAAAGGAAGCAAGTGTTTCTCGATGTTGCGTTTTCTCTCATTTGTGATTCCTCTTGGTTTAATTATTCTTGGTGGAAGATCCAGTCGACGTATAGCTTTCTTATTTAGGAAATTCATATGATTCACCTCTGCATCAAAACTTGTCCGATAAATGAGTTCGTTTTTTCCTCTCTCCGCAATGACTTCCACAATGTCTTTCATATAAGGTCTTGGAATCAATTGTTTTATTTTGTAAGAGGAAGAATTATCGGGCCAAACAAAGAAGTCCTCCAGATTCATTTCCTTCACGGTCACTTTGCCTGAATTTGCAGCTTGTACACAATTTACAAAATCTGCAAAATCGTAGACTTTCTTCTTTTGTTGTAGAGATAGCTCCACCTGGTGGTGGAAACTGTCTGCCGCCATAAATGTATGTCCTGGCTCAAAATATCGCAAAGTCAGTTTATTTGTTGCTGTTTCAGGTGAATTAATGATATATGTCAGATAGGAAAATAGGGCCCAGTTTTTATTTTGTCCGGAACAGTTATCTAACCAGAAGGTTATGTTCTCAAAGTCTCGCATGGCGATGAGGAAAGCGTGAAAGGTACTGATCAAGTCTTCTTTTTTTCTTCCGGAGATGCATTCATGCCAGAGGCAAGCGAAAGGTTTGATCTGCTGCTTCTTGCCAATCGGTACAAAGCTTTCGTTAAACACAATAATTCGTTGACAAAATATCACCTGCTTAAACATGTCGATCCTGGGCAGCATTATAACTTTCTCTAAATCCGCAGAAACAATTAGGGATGTTTCATCGGAACCAGCATTAGCAGCATCAGTCCTGTATTTTTCACGGGCATTCTTTGCCTTACTCATATGATTTTCCCATGCCTTGCACGACTCGCAGTCTGGTATTAGATTTTGTTGAGTATGTTTTGGATCATGCATCTTAAAAATTTCACATGTTTCACATTCCTCGTGACCCAATTTAGTGAATGAAATATTACAGTCCTTTGAAACACACTTTCTGTATAACTCGTAAGAACACTTTATGTCGGGATGTTTTGCCATGAAATCCTTATGCATGTTAGTGATGTTGATATCGCTAGCTAAATACCTTTTGTTCGGCGCATGTTCTCTTCTGTAATGGGAAATGGTAGGTCCAAAAGATTCAATATGTGTTTTGATTACACTTCGATCCGTTTTAGGAGTTTTGGGGTGCTTTCCTCGTTTATCTTGCCCGCTCGTAGCATTACTTTCCTTATTAATAACATTGGTGATAGCTCGGTCGTTTTTGCGATCATATCCCAGTGTAGTTAGAAAGAACACTTTGCAGATTTCCACTTTTTCACCGTTTGCATGTTTCAAAAAGTATTTACAAGACCTTGTCCTCGACATTGCAGAACCTCTTCGCCGTTTCACTTCCATAGTTGAAATACTTGCCGAAAGAAAAATTTGACGTTCCTGCCAGGACATCATCCAGTAGTCCCTATTGATTGATATACGCTGATCTTCCGCAATTTTTCCAACACATCCTTTCTTGCATGATCCACAACCTGTTCGAACCGTATGTTTAGTTTTAACTTCTTCCAGTTTATCAGCATTCCTTTCTGCAACGGTTTTACAAAACTTCTTCCTTTTTCTAAGTTCTCCCGTTCTTTTAGTGTATTGTTCATCAGGGTGAATGACTTCAGCCACTTCTCCACTCTGGTGAGTTGAGGTTTTCTTTAATGTTCTACGAATCTTCTTGCTCAAAGGTTGATCAGATGAAGTATCAGAGTCAGGTAAGTAATGGGGATCGTCCACAGAGTCGTCAGAATCTAATAAGGGCATGTTTGCATCTTGAATTGTGTTTATTGAAGAACATTGTGCTTCATCAGTAGCAGCAACCAGAACGTCTTGGGTGTGGCGTACTGGTGATGATGGGGTATCAGAATCAGGTAGGTCATAATGATGAGGATCGTCGACAACAGTGTTTTTAGAATCAAGCAATGGAATGTTTGCATCCATAATTTTATTTGAATGGATCAGCAGAGGCAATGATGGCGCATTGAATTCAGGTAAGTGGGGATAACCGAATGCCAAATGATTGGAATCAAATATTGGAATATTTGCATCCTGATTCAAATTAGAAAAGTCTGGCTCCTCAGCGGCCATAATTTCAGTTGAAGGTGGTTCTGGCATTAATGAAGGACCGTCTAAGTTATCTTCAGATGGCGAAGCAGCAATTGAACCAGATTTGGAGATATCAGCATTGTAGAGGCTCAGCGGATTCAATGTAACATACTCATTTGATTCTGTTTGTTCGATCACATTGCTGGATATAGCTTGCACATCACTTACATTTATTGTCACCTTATTCTGAAGACCCTTCTTAATCAGTTTCCACCGATAACCGTACTTCTTGTTCTCCATAGTAATTTACGGAGCAAATCTGAAGCAAGTGAAAAAACCACATTCAAATAACATGAATAATAATTCTTAATTAGGTATTAGCCAAGAAGCACCTTTAAGGTTTTTTTAAATGGCAAGTAGGAAACTGATCAAACAACTGAGACAAATGTACAATATTTTTGATATAAATTAATATAGTTGTTATAATAAAGAGCTCAAGTAAACTCCCGAATTAAAAAGAAATAGAAAGAAAGAAGTAAATGACAATAAACATTATGAAGAAAGTACTTACCAATTACTCGAAATAACTTTTTCCAAACTAACACTATCACTTTTTTTATTACTTGCTGATAAAATACACAAATTATGCAATTGTTGGTTATGTTTATGTTATCTTCTACACGTTCAAACGCGACTGAGATCTGCCGCACATACAATAAAAATGTTTGCATGTCACCTGACCCTAGACATAAACGCAGTATCTCCAGGCAAAATTGGAGATGCTGCATTTTAGTCAAGCAAATGTCAGATACTGCTCTTTAGATATGTATGAACATCAAAAAGTGGACATACTGCAAACGTTTTAGCCATTTATTTGAATATGGATTGCCAATACTGCTTTTTTGCTTAGTTAGACAGATACAAAAATGTTCTAGATATGTTAGAAATGCAGTAACTCCAAAATGACAAATTAGGAGTTACTGCGTTCTAGCTTAGGAGGGCATTATACTTCTCCATCGAAATTGGTGAAGAGCTTGGGCAAGTTGAGAATATACCGGGTTCTGCTTCTTGAAATAAACATAGAGCGTTCAAGTTCAAGAGAAACTGCTAGTATGAACAAATCGTTGAAATGGTTCAAGAGCTATCTATTTAAGCGAAACATGTTAGTTAGGATTCATTAATATATTATTCAGAAAGTGGTGTCGTGGAAGCAGGTGTATCTCAAGGTTTCATCCTAGGACCTTCCCTTTTTTGAATTTATGTTAATGATATCCTAGATCCGGCCATCAGTATCCTCTAAGAAACCAGATATTAACTCTACCAGACTATAAATATGATCGCATTTACAATGGACTTCTCTCTTTTATATAGAAACTAAGTTATAAATCATTTACCAGATGAAATGAAACAACTTTCATTGAACAAGTTGAAATATGATCTGAAAAATATTATTGTAGTATCATCCGTTTTATAATATTGAAGAATTTTACTGTAGTAAATTTTTATTAAATTTTCCCTATTTTAATAATGAAACTCAACACTCCGGTTGACTTTATTCTCTTTGGGCAAGCCTTGAGCGATTGATATTTATATAAATCATATATTTAATATTATCCTGTTATAGCATTCACGTATCAAGCTGTAAATGAAATCTAACCACATTTTTTTCTGTACACATTCAAGAAATTGTATTGAGCACATGAAACTATTCATTATGGCAAAGTGTTGCTGAGCATAAAAAAACATTTCTCTATGTGATAAACATGGATTTTGGTGTTGTCACTTAGTGAAATTAAAATTTGTAGCCACAATTTTTCGAATACTATTTTTGAGATTGTAATACTAGTTTAGTAAACATCTAAAAAGAGTGTAACTACATGTTATTGGAGTAAAATTTTTTGACTGACTGATTATTAGAAATGATTCAAAAACTATGATACTACTGATCTGAAATTCTAGAGAGTCTTATATTACTGTTCATTCTGGAATGATAGACTGACTAGTAGATACTTGAGGGACGTTTCTCTGTTTGGGAACTCTCAAGTGAATCACCCGTCTGATATTGTCAGAACTATGTATTAGTTCTGATTTGTTCCTCCACTCTAGTCTCTCCTGCTCTTCTCGTCTTCTTTTTCTGTCAAAGAAACTGATCACGCAGCTTGCGGGTATCCAAATAAGAGCCGTTACAAGAACTACTGACCCGACTATATTGTCGCGCAAGAATAGTAGTACTTTATTGATGTTGATATCTTCAATGATGTCCCAGAACCGCTCGACGACATCTTGGACTGTCTTCTCACAATGTCCCTGAAACCGAATTATTCTGTAGGTACTGTTTGAAAAGTAATATCACATGTAAAATTTTTAAATTGAATGCTACCGTCTTAGATATTATAACAATGTACAATATTTTTTCAACTACATATGAATCAAATATTGAATTCATGTTTTCAGTAAGCTCTCTGAAACATAATGTAGAAAAGCAAAACACAACATATTCTAAAATTGTGATGAAGCATATGCAACTTAATTTTGGAATTTTTATTTTATAATTGACATTAGACATTTTGACAGAACTATTTTTTTATTCATATACTGTAATGTGTGCAAACACATTATTAAATGTCATGTGGTAAAAGGCATAGTACCCTAGTTGTTTTTACAGCATATACTACATTGATAGGGTTTGGGTCTGCTTTTATTCCATAGATAATGGGTCAACTGATGTTATTCGTGTACATTTTAGTGTATGGCTAAACTATAGTTACAATAATTTCTTTCAACTTTTGATTAAAATTGTCCATGTATTTTATAATCTTCGATAACAGTTATATGAGTTCTGACTAGAAATTTGAGTCTCTTCAAATGTGCTAACTTTGCCTTAGCAACACCAAGGATATACCGAATCTCTTGTAGCTTTGGAATCGTCTGCATTGGAACCACAAAAGGGGTGTCTTCTTGGGCATACCAACAAATCAGTATTAGCGGAAAATGTACCTAGAGAATGCTCTACAGAAATCATAACTAATTGCTATTCAAGGCATTCAAGGAGGAGATAGAAAATCACAGGCAATTTTGACCAAACGAAAAATAGAATCAACATTAATGAAATCTGGCTACCTGCACTAAACCAATAGCAACGAAGCCAAACTCACCAACGATAGAATGAAATTAGAGATTTGAACCCTGAACAACTTGGTATGCGGTGTGATCACAACTAAGTCAAAGCGTCCATTGCCTCATCACCTTTGATGATGTTAACCGCAATTGTAGATGAAACGTCAGGTATAAAAACATGGAGACCACGACCGACAAATCCGAAAAATAACTTTCGACACAATAATGCAAGGGTTTAAATGAATTGAAATCTTTCAAATGTACAATAATACACAGATTTGTCAAAACTTACATTATTACAAAATCCTTGTATGCACGGTGTTCCATCTGCCAATATGTCTGCAGAATCCACTGGTGAGCAAGTTTCGTTGATATTTGACCTGCAGCATCTTTTACAGGCATTTTCAACTGAAATAAAGCAACTCGGTAACAATACAATCTAAAGTAATATTATACAGTAAAAGAAATTCCTTCACCTATAAAAAGCTACATTATCCATGCTACAATTGAGTAAAAAAAATTCCTATAACAGTCAACTGTAGGGCGTGTGCGCCAGGATGACTCACTAAGTTGATACTACTTGTATCCAAAATTTTCAATGTTCAATTGGAATAGCCTGAATACGGATCAAAAGCAAAGTGTGGTATTTTTATCAATGTACGACTAAGAACAGGAGACACAATTTGACGTCATAAAACTTTTACAAATGAAAAATGACATTATCTGACGTCAGCACTGCAAAAGAAAAACTGTTTTTATTAAAATGAACTATTTACTTCATTTGGTGAGTACCTCTACCTTAAGGGTAGAGTAGCAAAGTGTCTTCTACTTCAGATAATCCTGCCTTCACGCCCCCACCGAGAGGATGCGGTGGGGAATACCCCGCGCGATGTTAGCGGTTGACGCTCATCCAGAAACATAGACTTTATTTAAAACGATTGAGTAATGTGCCTCCTGCCGCCAACGCTTATGAACACCATTACATGGTTTTGATATTCAGGTCGTCCAAATGATAACATAGCTGTCGATGTGTTGTTTGGCTAGATACTCCTGGAAAAAGTTCATGAAAAAACCAGAACAGAATGTCTATAGAAAGTTTTCTATGCCAGTTTTTTCATGAACTTACAAACGGTCATTTACATGTCGCTCATGGAAAATATCGAGGGCTTCATAAATCAACCCATCGTGACGGCGAGGTTGATTATGATAAACTCTAACTGTCGTGATATTACTATTATAGTCAGGGGACTTTTCGGAAGAAACCACTTGTAGTGTTTGTAAGCAAGCCATCGGATTAAATCCGTAATCCAGTCAACCTTCGCTGTCTCGTAAATGCTCCAGTGAAATGTATCGATCATTATCAGTCACGATATGAAGCACCTTATTCTGCATCGTCTCGACTCTCCGCAACGGAGTCCTCTTGAGGCTTTCGTGCAGTGAGAGGGTAGTTGCGTTTAATCCCCGCTCCTACTCTCTGACTTGCCAGACTCGAGTGCTGATGAAAATTCAAGCGCTTGTCCAGGATAACCTAGCAAGAGCTATTTATTCTAGTATTTCTCTTTTCGACAATAGGAAGATTCATTTTAATTCAGACCTTTGAACGCCCAATTCCGCGATCCACGACTCATAAAAATGAATGACCTCAGCCAGCCATAAAATTGGTTTATAGAAACCACAGTCAGAGAAATACTCACGTATTTGAGACCAACAAAAGAGCAAACGACAATATATCAACCTTCAAAACTTGTATCTAATAAGCCGCTAGCTATGCGGTTGAATTAGCTCGCGTGGGTCGGTTTTGATGAGAACGGCATAAACTAAGGCGGGGCCAAAGGCTAATTAGGGTTTGGCAAATCGAGATCAACTGAGAGAAAAATTAACCTCTCGCCATTGATTGAGGGAGGTTACAAAAAGGTACCCGCCATTGCTTTGGGAGTTTTTTGGGACAGTGTTCGCGGGGTTTTTTACTTGAAGCTGTGGTCTTTCGAGAGTCGGCCACAGACGGTCTTTGGAGATAGTCCTCCTAGGTTGTCCCATATTATTATAGTGGTGACAAATAGATAAGAAAGGGCTGGATTACAATGGTGACAACTAGCTAAATCATAATTTAAACAAATGGATTTACTACAGCACCATTTCACCGCTACATACAACATCGCATGTCACTCGTCAACGGACACCCATATGTCTGTTACGTACTCCATTTCCAAAAAGTTTATAATATAAAGAGCCCTACTACAATCTTCAATACCTACTTATATCGCACATACAACTCTGCATGCCCTGCGTTTCACAAAACGGAATGCATTTTCCACTTCTACATTTTCCTCTTTCTTGACAATCGGTCCCGTCAGCCATTGGAGGACTTTTGGGGCAATCAGCTTGCTGCCCGGTGCAACGAGATTCTTGTTCACATGTGGCGTACTGCGCCTCCCTACATTTCACACCGTTTCGCATATATTGGCAATTCTGACAACACGGTGAGTTTTTATCGCTAAAAGATATCAATTTTCAATGATTTCCACAACGGAGAAGGTTTTTAGTATCTTACCTGCACATAGCTTTGGACCTCAACTTGCAGTCCTTGTCGCAACATGCATCGTTATCTTCAGTTCCCAAAAGACCTGCATCACAATCTTCGTCTCCTTCAACTCTCAGGTTACCGCAGAAGCTCTCTTCTGGTTCTGAGAAACACCTACCAGACTTTGCCTGAAGGACTTTTCTAATGGATCTCAGGCTGCACGGTGAAAATCTCTGGAAGTACAAGTTGTATCATGCATATTGTAATCTTTGAAAAACTTTGCATGTTCTGGTTAAACATATTTTCTAATTATTATAATAGTTCATTGAGTTTATATATTTTTTCCTTAAACCTAGCTTATATTACTGTTAAATACATATGTGTGTACTTGTTAATTATTTTGTAAAAAATAAGCATTTCCGTAAAATTAAATAAATAAATTGTTGGAATAAGTTTGAATACTGTATAGAAGAGAAACAGGATGTACACTGTATGCTGATGACACCACCATAATCTAGCATATTTCAGATTTAGAATCTTTGAATAGATTAATTCATAATGATGTCAACGTAATTAGAAAATAGTGTAATTCAAAGTTTTCTTTCAATGTCTCAAAGACCATGTTGTCTCTTTTAGAGGACAGATTGAAAATTTTTCACTAGGAGATGAGTATATTGAGAACAAACGTAATACAAAATTCATGGGGTTTCACAGTAATAGCAAACTGAATTTCGATAATCACATTGAGGCTCTCAAAAGCAAACTAGCATCTGGATGTTTTGAAGTTCGTGTTATATCCAATGAACTCGGAGTGTCTAGCGGAAAATGGTTCATCATTCATTACCTGAATCTCACCGCGTTATGGCATTGCCTTCTGGGGTGTTAGTAACAACCACGTGCAGGCCATTCTAATCCAACTAAAACCGGCAATACGGTACATTATTTATTGAGTATAGAATTCTGATAGTAGGAGTACCGTATCTATACGGTGGTACGAGTATTATTCATACTGGAAACTGTATGCCTGATAAGAAAACACATTGACAGCTTTCAATCCATCCAAACCAATTATAGAACTCGGCAGGCAGAAAATATTATATTACCTATTCCAAACGTCAAATCTTGTCAAATACTCTTATATACAATGGTTGTAAAATATATAATAATCCACCACTGGAGATGAGGAAAATTAAAAAAATCAACAATATTCAAAAAAGCATAGAAACTTTTACTAGGTGAGAAACCATACTACTGAGTTGCTGACTTTTTCAAGGATGGACTAATTAATGTTTTGTTATATATCTTGTTTTAAATTATTTAGGTTTATCTTCTGGCTGATATGTGTTTTGTTATGAATCTATTTTTTATCTACTGACATAAGATACGTTTTGTCAATAAGAATTTTTGTTCTACAGAAAATACAGAATATTTATCTCTCCCAAAGTACTTTTTCGTCTATTATCACGCTGGACATTGAATCATATCCGACCTCTATGAGGTATCTTGCATAAATGTCGGTCAGACATAATTCAATGTCCAGCGTGGTATTAGCCGAGGAAATTACTATTTTTCCATCCCAACTACGATATTATTGGCCATATTGGAAATACTCTCTTACCTTATTATTAACGTCATAGCCGCTGACACTATAAGTATACATAAGGTATGAGCCACCTTGACTTGCGCTTGGCGAACATTCTGGAATATCTGGATCATGTTCAGAGCCCCAATTGTGGCCAAACTCGTGAGCAGTTACCAAATCTGCCTCTCTTGTAATGACTCTTTGGCCATAATGGTTGCGACTCGAGCTCAGGCCAGAGTTTAGATACAGGGTGTATCCGTTTTTGAAATATTCTGAAAATTTTGCACAAGGACGTGAGAGAAAAGTTTCGTTTCGTAAAAATGATGTGAAAATGTTAAAAAAAAAGGTTGTATCTGAAACTCGATTATTGCATGCTTTAAAATTAACCAGATATTTTTCAATTTGATTCCAGTTAGTAGCAGTAATAGTAGTTAGTTTATAATAATAAAAATTGCTTGCAATAATGGTTCAAAAAGCTAGAAAACACAGCATCATTTCAATTCAAAATAATGAATAATGTACAATTTCGACAATGAAAAGAAACAAAACTGTTCAATTTTTTTTTATTCTTGTGTGATTGGGATAGAAATGTAACTAATATATCTACCGGTTTATATGAAAATACTCTTCCTTTTCTCATCAGCCTATATCAACAGCCAGCAAAGGTCGAACCTCGGACCTCCAAGTATAAATTATTATGTAGGAAAGGCATACAATATTGAGTTTCCTAGCTAACTTGTTTTACAAGTACCTACAACTGATATGGTATGATTAGTTTCCCGTCTAGCCTGACTAATTAAAGAACAAGTAACCTCCTTCTTGCAAAACTTAGATACGCAGAAAGCAATTTGAGTTTATAACAAAAAAGCGCAATATGCTGGTTGTGGCTTTCCTAAAAGACATTTTGATATATTTGAATGCGCTCAACACAGAGTTACAAGGAAATGTTAAATTATTAGGTGATCTGATACACAGAGTGTCTGGTTTTCGTCGCAAGCTGGATATCTTTGAAAACGATATTGCAAAACAATAATTCATTCATTGAGAATCTTGCCGACCTTAGGAACCATGTAGCGGCAGAATGGACAGATGTGGCTGCCAAGTTGTTCAATCTATCA
>WOGP01001075.1:0-11355 GCA_015342065.1 Leptinotarsa undecemlineata | reverse complement strand
AGTTGTTTAATTTATCAAAACCATCACTTCAAATAGAGAAAATTAATTTTCAAGATGTGTCTTTGCAAATGTATGAAACGGTATCCTAATGAGAATTTTGGAACAAAAATGTCTGGGAAAAATATGAAAATTACAAGAAACCAGCTATAAATTTGGACACTATGTTTGGATCGACATACGTATGTGAAACATGTTTCTCAAAGATGAATTTTTTGAAAAATAAATATCGTTCGAGATTAACGGACGCCCAACAAAAAGACCCACTTCAAATTTGCTGTTCCTCTCGAGAACCAAACTGACTCAAGACCATCGGTGTATTTTCTCACATTAATTTCAGGTTTTGTGTTCTATCAGTTGTTTTTTTTTCTGGACCTCATTAAAATTTTCTCACAGTATACGGACCACACCTAAACCTACTTACTGACCCCCTGGCCTATAAAATAGTGCAAAGTTCGACAAAACAAACCTGATATGATGATCTCATGCTGAAATAAAAATATCAATAGGTAAAAGTTATTGAACTGTAGTAACAGAGTAAGATTGCTATGCATGACCGTTATGAGAGAAACAATAACAGAGTAGTTGGGAAGATATATTTTTCCCACTATTATTGAATCTTGTAATGAAACAATTATGCCTTTAGGGCCATAATGAATATGAAGTGGTAAGTTATGCAAGAACTTAGTTATTGTAGTCCTTGCCAAATATAATAACAAAATGGACTGAGGAGGAAGGTGTCAACATAATCTCATTCAAATCCTCCATAGTAATATTCCCTAAAAGTACCAAAAGGGAGAAGGTTACCTGGGAGTAACACGAGATTCCAGACTCACTTGGAACCAACATTTGGAGAGGATTAAAAGAAAGATGAAGGCAGCAATGATACTGGCCAGATCCAACTATGGAAAGGAATGGAGGATAATGCATGGCTACACATATGCTTCTTCAGTTTGAAGTCCAAACCAACAGCAAGAGACACTCAGAGGAGGCAGGAAATTTAGCAGTCTTTACTCACTGTTTCATTGCTTCAACTACCGCTTGCTTCTTTTTGTGGAATGGTGAGAAAATTCACCTATCGGATGTTTACTTCTTCGTATCCTAGATGGATATAGAGATGACAGGATCACTTGTGGTGCTGTGGTAGTCATACAAACAGTAAATTGAAGATACCGGGCTCTCCCTCTCTCGTTATAGACAGCCTTGTCACGATATTCAGGTCTATGCTTTGATATACCTCCTTTCCCAACTACTTGTGAGACCCTCGCAGAGCTATAGCGCAACTAAAGAATACAATCATCAGTCTAAAGAGAAGATAAAAAATGACTAAACGACCTATTCTGTAACATCGGTTCAAGAACAGGAACTTCACATTTCTTTAACTTTTGAACCTAGTATTGGATGATGCAGTGAGGAAGCAACTTAGTGGCCTCTCCAAGAGCAGAACATTTTATGAAATCTGTTTTGCGCCAGATTTTTGAGCGGCGGAATCAGAACCTGTATCATGACAGGAAACAAACTTCCCCTGTCCAGGTTAGGTTGAAAAGATCATTCACACAAGCCAGAGGCTAAAACGCCCAGCATGGACCCCGTCTAACTTACAAATATCCTCATATGAGAAGGCTGATGTAGTCATTATGGTGAGAATCTGACACCTTGAACATTCAACAAATCAACCGTAATCTTTTTGGTATGCAATTAGGATGGATATTTACAATTCCAGTGCTGCACATTCCGGCCTATGACTACAGGTTACCTGAGAGATCAGGAGAGCCGATCATGTCTTCACTGGACTGAGGAAAATGTACTATGAACCGTGAGATGGACTACTTTTTACGAGGAAATTTCAGGCACTATAAAGAGCATATAAAAATCGGCTTTGTTAAAATGCTGCCGGATTTATTTGGTTTGAGTTCGATCCGCCACTGCAACCTTCAGACCCACTCACTTGGACCTACACTACTTAATTGTGATGCACTGATTGGAACCTTTGGTGTAGTAATGAATATTACTAGAGTTTTTTCCCAACACCAAACCGTTATTTTTACCACCTCGTCACATGTTTCAATCACCAAGTGATCATCTTCAAAAGGAAGATCAAAGTTTTGACTTGGTGATCGAAATACGTGTCGAGGTGTTAAATGACGGTTTGATGTTGGGGAAAAAACTCCAGTAATATTCTACACTACTTACCCATTTGGTCAATACATATTCGTCTTTCAAGCAGAAGTGAAAGCAATATTGCAATGTGCAAAGAATATTATTTGGTGAACTCGATGAAATAAGCAGATCACTATTCTCTCAGATAGCCAGGCTGCATTCTGAGCATTAATGAACCCAATAGAATATGTTGATAGGAAGAACGCACATGAATGAAACAAAAACCAATCCCGAGGCTGGACAGAACTGCTCACCTCAATCTAAGGCGGTGGCTGGGGATGACCAGAAATGTCCACCCCAATCTACCGCTTGGAATGAGGCTGGGACATAGCAGATCACCTCGTGATGTAATATAAAGGTCAAGGCGCATCCTCCTCCCCTCCCGACGCCACCTCCAACAGCAAGAGCACTTCCTGCGGCGGGCGCCAAGAGCTCCGCCTTGAATGAAGGCAAGCCAGCGGCTGCTTCTGCAAGAAAGCTCCCTCACTGGTGCACCTCCACGGAGGGAACCCCAAGAAGGTTGAAGAAGCCGCGCAACGACTGTAATGTCGCTGCACCTTCCAAAACTTTGGCAGAGGCCATCGTAAGACACCTCAAGGTTGCCAAAGACAATGTTTGTTCAGCAAGGCTTGGCCTACACTTGCCAATATAAAGGAGATGTCTCCTAGTGACCTGTCCACCTTCCTGGAAAAGACCGAATGGACGATGACCTAGGAGGACAACTTCTCGGGAGGATGTATAATGGGTCACATGTGGCTTAAGTGCTATAAGTCTACACTCACCCTCCCTACTTTACAGATACAGATGTTGATAGGTCACGAAGAGAGGAATTGTCAAGATCGTTATTGGTAAAAAGAAGGTTCGACAAGGAACTGGACCAGCAAATCAGACCAGAAGGCAACAAGAGCCCAGCAAGAAGAAATCTTTACAACCATTGCTATCTACTCCTTACATCAGAGGATCATCAGAGAGGATAAGAAGAAACCAAGCCGCCAAACACAAACAACTCTAAGCATTGCATTTACCGAAAATACTGTGAGTGCAGAGTCTTTTATCAAAAAATGAAAACTTTCGCAGCCGGAGATAACTGTGTTAACGCTATTTTCCGTGATTTTCGGCCGTGTTCTGCAGGTTTTTATGCTTAATTTTTCTTCTACTACTACGGTACACATTCTCAAAAGCGATGTGGTAACGGTCGCAGTGCCTGAGTTGGTGCTCCAGTAGTTGTTTCAGCTGTTCCGACCGCAGTAACTGAGCACAAAAGCCTGCAGACCACGGCCAAACACCAGAAAAATTGCTTTCACACAGTTTTACATCAGTTAAACCAAGAAGCACGTTGACACCTGGTATCAAAGGGAGGAACACAAGCTGGAAACATTCTGAACGGCGCATCACATGTTTCACTAAACAATAGCTTCCTCAGATGTGTTCAACATCCATATACAGTGCATTTCTTTAATGCCCCCTTTTATTTTTTGAATGGGTCAACTCAAAAAATTTAAATTTGTTTTGAAGGGGTTATATTTTTAGGAGTGATTAATTTTTGGGAAAGAAAGTTTTTGGCTTTCTACTACTCCATTTCGATACAAAAAAAGGATAAGGGAATCTTCCAAAGAAAGGAAGGAAGTAATCAATTTGCAAATAAGCTACTAAACAGCTACTTTCATATAAATATTGAATTTCAGGAGGACTTCCTTTCAGTTTGTGTCTGAAAGTTACTTCTTTGCATGATCTACACATCCATGTAAAGAGTTACTCATTTGCAAATTGATTACTTCCTTCCTTTCTTTGGAAGATTCCCTTATCCTTTTGTTGTATCAAGATAGAGTAGTAGAAAGCCAAACACTTTCTTTCCCAAGAAATAATAATGTTTCTAAAAATATGTATTTTACAACATTTTCCAACAAAAATGTTCATTAGTCGTGGATAAAGTATAGTATTTTACTCGTGTATATTGGCTAATATTCTCTCGATGATTGAGGCCACTAGTTCATGGCCGTAAACTAAACCTCGTGAGTAATAGCTATCATTATAGGCTCGTTGAATAATATACTACGAAATGAGCGAAGCGTTATCTGTCACATGATGTGACATTTTTGAAACCTGATATTCACTCGTCAACTCATATTTGATCTTCACAAAATACACTAAGAGTTTCACTGACAGATTTTCTGAGAAGTTGACCCTGCCTCGAGTGTGGACGTCAAATTAACGTCACTACCATGAACAAAAAACAACATACTTCATTCTCTTCATTGAACTGTCCGAACTTTGCTAGTCAATTGAGTGACTCAACTCAATTCGCGAATCGTCCAAAATGAATCTAACGGATATTCATCGTTGAAAAAATTGCAACAAAAATTCGTCTATTCATTTTATTTTTGTCATCGACCGAACCGTTTCTCGTTTGTCTACAACTCGCGCTCCAGCCCATATTCCTATTTATCAAGTTGTAAAAATAAAATTAAGCACATTTTCGAACTAGTGGTAGGTCTAGGTGAGTCGGATAAAGATCTATTAATTATTTTCTCCGTCAATGAATCGTAGTACTCAATATTTTGAATTTTCATAGTGATTTGTGATTGTGTTGACATATATACTTTGTGCTGTTCTAAGTGAGGATCTCAAATTATAAAATTATCAGTAGGGGAATACGGTAAGTTGAAGGTTAACTCCTAAAGTTTCAAACTTTTCTGATTCATGAATGAGAAACAAACACACTTCTAAAGTTTAGTTTGAATACTTAATGTAAATATCAATTATTCAGATTTTATTTCATTCCTTCATTTCATTTATTACCTTCGACAATTAAGCTACTCTGATGTCGTTAGAAAAACATTCTGCGCACTCTCAACTTGTGACATACGTTTCAAAACGACAGAAAGCTTTGTAGAATTTTGAAGAAAATAGGTTTTAAATGCAGAAGGGCTGAACATAATAGAGAAAATGGACATTAGAGCATTGAGGATCAAGTATTTACAAAAAATCAAATATTTTTATAGCCAACAGCGACCACTTGTGTTTCTTGATGAAACATATTTTCATAGTAGTCATACATCTTCCGAGAACAGAAAGGATAAGTCAACTAAAGGGTTAATTTCATTAGTTCGGACTTTCATTGTCTGATATTATATAAAATGATTTGAAATCCCTGAAATAACTAAAAAAGAAGAATTAAAAATTGTAGAGGAATCATAAAAATGAATAGCTGAAAAAAACAATTATATTAATTAAGCAAAAAACCTGAAATGAACGAATCGAACAAAAAATAAAATCAAAAAGTTAAGAGATTACAAGCCAAGTTACTTCAGGACGTTTCGATTGTTAGTATCCACAATCGTCTTCGGGTGATGACTATTTATAGGTAATTTGAGTACTTTCACTTATCTCTGCTTTCCTTTTTCTGCTTCACTGCTTTAGTGGGAAATGACCGTTTAGCCGGAGTTGGCCATTTTTTCGATGGATTATGGTTTTCCATATGTTGTGTATCTCTACGCTAGCTTGGCTGACTACATTGTTAGATAACATGTAAGTGGCTTCTTTGAATTTCCTCCTAAATTAATGTTCCTCTTTGTGTATGATCTCAGCTTGGGACCATTCGATGTTATGTTGATATTCAATGGCCTCTTAGTGTCACCGATATAGGATTTTCCGCACTCACAGGGTATCCGGTAAATGCAATTCTTGGAATCGCAGTTCTCGTTTGGTGGCCTGGTTTTCGTGAGGCTGTTACGGATAGCGTTTCCGAATCTGAAGCAGGTTCTGATATTGTACTTGGATCCAATTCTTTGTATCTTTTTCGATAATCATCTGATGTAGGGAAGTGCAAGCACTGGTTGAGACGACTTCTCTTCCTTCTGGATATTGTTGCCTTTTAGCTAAGGCATGTTCTACCATCACTTTGGAGTAGCCATTTCGTTGAAGATCATTTGTGATGATGTCTAGTTTTTTCTCGAGACCTTACTTCGTATTACAAAGTCCGAAAGCACGTCTAATATCTTAACTTTTTAATTTTATTTTTTGTTCAATTTGTTCCAAATTTACTTGTATTTATTTCACTATTATTTCATTTCAGATTTTTTTTGATTAATATAATTGTTTTTTTCACCTATTCATTTCTATTCTTCTTCTTTAATTTTCAATTCTTCTTTTTTAGTTCTTTCAGGGATTTCAAATCATTTTATATAATATCAGACAATGGAAGTCCGAACTAATGAAATTCATCATGAAACAGTGTCAATCACCGTCAAAGGAAGTAAAGGGTTATTTGAAAATTTCATAGGAGGTGACATGAGCTTCATACCTAATTGTTGGCTTATATTGAAATCAGGCACAATATCAGGGGCTTATCATTCAGAAAGCAATTCTGAAAATTACTGTAAATGGTTACAAGAAAAGTTAATACCAAGGTCACCTGAGAATTTGGTAGTTGTGACCGATAATGCTCCAAATCATAATATTCAAATCAATTCCGCCTCCAATACAAATTCTAGAAAGGCTGACATGCTTAACCTGACATGCTCAAACCCGAATTATACTAGCTGATCGAGGTAAACGAAAAACATCGAATTAGATACAAATTTGATGAAATTCTGCTTGAACACGGACATAATGTTTTGCGACTTCCACCCTACCATCCGGATTTGAATTCCATTGAACTGATTTGGGCTACTGTCAAAAGCAATGTGTCCCAAAAGAATGTAACTTGCAACTTCACTTCCGAGGAATGGCAAAAAGAGTTGCAAACATGTAGTAGATATGGAGCGGAAATATTGGGAACATGAAACATTCACAGACGTATAAACAGAGGTAAATCCTGTGAGTATACATTAAAATGACGACAGCATAAGCAGCACAAGCATTAGTGAAGATGAAGAAAATGTGTATTCAGATAGTGACTGATTGAAATTTACTTTTGGATAAGTGTATCATCATATAGTATTATAATGAACTGTAGTACTACTTATAATACTAAATAAAATATGAGAAGAAATTACAAAAAAGCCATGTTCCATTTGCTACCCTAATTAAAACTAATAGGTACGACATTGGTCGGCAAGGGGCTTATCGTAATACAATAGTAATTTAGTTGGGAGAGTCTATACCTGTGTGATCGCTCGCCATCAGCCGTGACATGTACTATATAATTATTATGAGCATACAGTCAAATATGAAACTATCCAGATTTGATATAAAAACATGGTGATGATTCTGGCTGTATGAAAAACCATATAATCCTCTATTTTTCAATAACTTCATTAGGTTTTTCTTCAATTGATTTTTGAATTTGATGAATCGAATTTATTTTTTAATGGATGAATGAAACAAAAATGGTTTGTTTATGTAATGTGTTCAAATCTAATATTTTTTGGTTTATACAAATTCAATGAGTACCATAATTTACATATGCATTTAATAGTGTTATTTCATCAAGCTTTCAAAGGTTGCATTTAGGATTTTTGGCAGATTGCCGAAAAGAAATAAGATAATGTAGTTGTGAGTACATAAGGTTAGGTTAGGTCTAAAGTGAGTGGGTCTATTCGAACCGTTTATTTGTCGACCAAATAAACCCAGCTTCTTAACGAAGCCGATTAGTTTGTATGGCGAGTGGTCTTTCAAGTCAGATGGTGAGAGTACGGCTCTGCCGAACTTTAAGAGCCTGATTCGGTCCTTAGCGGGACAGGCATAAAGTATATGTTCTGCTGTTTCATCATTTTCCAAACAGAGGCGACACACACAGTCTTCCGATAGTCCAAGTATCTGCATATGATAATTCAAATGACAGTGACCTGTAAGAAGGCCTGTTAAACATCGTAGTTCATCTCTACTGTAGTCCAACAACTGTTTGGTATCAAGCTTCAAAGGGTGAATAAACGCCTTGGAGTGATTCAAGATTCTGCCATCTGGTGTGATGAAGCTGCTTGCAGCACCCTCTTTTGCAAGGGAATCAGCAGCTTCATTGCCTTCCTGGCCAGTATGGCCAGGAAGGCAATGAAGCTAGTCTTTCTCTCCAGAAAAATGTGGAGAGGAGGTAGATCTAGAAGGATCTCCATGGCCGCTGACGATGTGGTAATGATGGCACCCCGGATAGCCAGACAAGCCTGTCACTGTAAGCCAGAGACCTTCGCTTGAGCCGAGTATATAAGACTGAAATAAATATTTATCAAAAATTTAGGAGGACCTTAGTTAATGATTTTGAATGGAGTATCAAGGAGGGGTGTTACTTTTTTCGAATAATTCAAAATTGATTTCATCCATGATAATGTTTCATCAAAATATAACCCTAGGAATTTGAAATAATTCACCAACTTTGTTGGTGAAACGCGCGTCAAGAAGAGTATTGAATCGCTGCTAATTGGGAAAAAAGCTTGTTTTGGATCTTATTTTCAAAATGATTTTCAGTCTGTAGAGGTAGAATCTCTACAATCTCATTCACCGTACTGAAAAATATTTATTTTTTCATGACAAATGGGACAGCAAAAATATACATACTCAAAACAAGGAACAGTAAAAGCTTCTGATATGTTACGAACGTATGTACCTTCAGTGAAAGCATTCGAGAATCGCGTTTCAACACTTCTGTCGATTATTTTTTGAGAAGCCATTAAATGTCAATAAAATGCTAAAATTAAATCGGCTTTGAGGTAATTAACTTAACCATTTCCGATTCATCAAATCAAATGTCGAGGCTTATATTTATAAACAACTCATCGACTAAAAGTGTTATTGCTTGATGGATTGAAGTGAAAAATAGCTTATCATGAACATATGACAAAACATTTAGTCACGTACAAAGCACCCAGAAAATATGCAAACCGCAGACACGTGTTGGCATGTGTCTCTGGCTCATTAGCTGTCATCAGTACGATGCATCAACACAAATGCATGAAGTCGTTCACAGAAGCCGGACGTACATTTTTTTTAAGAAAATTGCATCAACCCTGGGGTTATTAGCAACGGCATAATACAGCTGGTTCAATTAGTATATGATATTCAAAATCAATTTATATACGTTGAAAAATGTGTATGTCTTTGAGGAAAGCTATCAATTATTCATTGTCGCAATTGTCACCAAGTAGGTCTTTCATTGTTTGTGGAATATGATGATTGAGTCTGTCGATGTGATATAGCACGCATTCTGTTAGAATATATTCAACACTCAGGTCTGTTTCACACACTTCACATCTTGGTTTGTCACCACCTGTTATGAGGTATTCATGCGTTAAGCTGGTACGTCTCAATTGCAATCGTATCAGCATAACTTGATGACTTCTGTTTTTAGGGGTATTTTTCCATGGGAGTACTGATGTTTTTACTTCTGCTAGCTTAGAGGTGGAATTATACCATTGATGTTGCCAATTGTTGGTGATTTCTTGTTTGTAGAAGGTCAATGTGATTTATTTTGGGTTCAGTAGAAGTCAATGGATTGAAGAAATCTGCTTTTGCCACTTGACCTACTCTTTCATTGCCTGGTATGCCTACATGAAATGGAACCCAAAGGAGATGGGACCCACATGAATTTGATTACTTATCGGTTTTGCTTGAGTACATGGAGCTTTTGTTTGATGAAAAGTATAATCGGATTTTGAATGTTTGATTGATTCATAGCCAGAAAAGCATTCATGGAATCATCCCAATTGTTTTTGAAATTTATGTACTCCAAGGCTACCCATATACCGTTTGCTTCTCCAGTGAATACCGTACTCTCTATGGGTAGTTTGAAGGAACCTTGAAAACCTGCGATAGTAAAAGCCGATCCGACTGCGTCTATAATTTTGGATGCATCTATGTAAAGAAGATTGAAGTCTGTATGGTGTTCTAGAAGACGATGAAATTCTGTTGGTTCATTTGACTTTTATCATATTGTGAGAGGGTATGGTCAACTTTGATTTTAGGAATCTTCCAGGATGGAAGGGTTGGGATACTTGAGGAAATGAATGTTTTTGGTGTGAATTAGATAAATAGTTTCTCATAAAAGAGAATGTGACCGTACTTTTTGGTTTCGGTCAAGTTAGAG
The DNA here is from genome assembly GCA_015342065.1 of Leptinotarsa undecemlineata. Classification (NCBI taxonomy): domain Eukaryota; kingdom Metazoa; phylum Arthropoda; class Insecta; order Coleoptera; family Chrysomelidae; genus Leptinotarsa; species Leptinotarsa undecemlineata. The sequence continues at coordinate 1,181 of WOGP01001075.1, read as the reverse complement.
ATATCACTAAAGTCACCACTTGACAGCTTCAGCTACCTAAGTGACATCCGGGTCCAATATACGGTAATGATAATAATAACAATAATACTAGCCTTCATCACCCAACAGTTAAAAACCATTCACAGGGTTATCTATGAATGTTCAAAAGTAATATAGGTGCTTATAACTACAAAGTTACAATTTGAGAAAATTGAAAAAACAAAAATAATAACGAAATGAAAAAGAAGAAACTATACCAGAACTTGAAAATTATCCATGAAAAACTGAGATGCAGTTTCAACAATATACTCTTCGGAATCGAAATTGATATCACACAAACTTGAAATTGAATTGAAATTATTGCAAATGCTAAAGGTAGGTGACTTGAGTTACAAATTGGTATTGACTGGTTGGTTCAAGCACTGCTCAGAATCATCAATTCGTTGTTGTTTTTGGTCGACTGTAAGCTCACGAGGTACCCACTTTGAACAGAGCTTTCTCATACCCAAATATTCATGCTTGATATGTCCAATACGTTCTTTTGGATATATTCAGAGCCTCAGCTATTTCGATCAACTTGCTGTTATCCACAATTATTTTGTGGACTTTTTAGATGTTTTCACCGGTAATATTGTTCAGTCATTTTAGGTCGATTTAGGTCTGTATTTCGGAAAGGTGATATACCCAGCTGTAAATTTATGTAAACTTTGTATTTTGGTATCATGAAAGTATTCTCAAAATTCACATATGATTCGTCGGCCGCGACTTCAAAAATTGGGGGTTGAAAGTAAAAAAAACCGACACTTTGTAAGTTTTTTACAATATCTCGTTTCCAATGGGTTTTATGTTTATTGTATTTATTCCTGTATTTCAAAAAGTCATTAAGGGATATACCAACAAGTGGAGCAGCTCACCAACATTTCAATCGTGTTTATTACCAAATTCAAACTAGGTTAGGATATGATTTGGAACCCTAGGAATGGGGTTGGACAATGCGTAACGGATTGTTAGAACCTATCACGACCATTTTACCACTTGCTCCAGAGTTACTTAATACGATATTCTGTAACTGCAAAAGTGGTTGTGGTTCAAGATGTGGATACAGGAAGCGGGGTTGCAATGCTCTTTAGCTTGTGGCCAGTGTAATGGGCAAGCTTGTCTCAATGCTGTACCATATGAGACCGATGTTAACGAAGATAGGT